>JAFMOC010000046.1:1065000-1335000 GCA_019802505.1 Corydoras sp. C115
TCTCTTTAACAAATACCTGTTGTAGAAAAAAAAAAAAAGGGGGGGGGGCGCAGCTTCGAATAACAATCAGGTTTGATGAATTTACAGTATAGTTGGTTTTCTCCATGGCTTCTGACTTGTGGTGTTCTCATTTGTAAGTCGCTCATTTGGATAAAAGCGTCTGCTGAACGACTAAATGTAAATGTAAATGTATTTCTATATACAGGCATGCAAGGCTGGGGCAACGCATCGACTACGTCGATGTAATCGATTACAAAAATACGCCAATTTGCATAACGCAAAATGGCGACGCCCAACCAGAAAGATGTATTTATCCAGAGCGCAGCAGCTAAAAATCACGTGTGTATCTAGAGTGTGGGAGCACTTCACACAGAAACACAACAGTGTGGCGCTCTGTCAGATTTACAAAGTGGAGACGGCTTTACACAACAGCACAACTGCTACACACCAGCGTTTAAAACAATCTGCACAGCAAAACAGTGATGTAGGTTCAGTTTACTTGATTTTTTTTTCTTATCTCATCATTATATTTAAAGACTTTTAACACATTTAACATCCATCCATCCATTATCTTCTGCTTTATCCTATATTGGGGTCGGGGGGTTCCCCATGCCCATCCAGGGGAGAACGTTTCGGGCACTGGGCAGATACACCCAGGACAGGGCGCCAATCTATTGCTGGGCACACACTCACTCACAAAGACACACTCTACATTGGGCAATTTGCAGAACTCAATTGACTTGATCCATGTTTTTGGACTGTGGGAGGAAACCGGAGAACCCAGAGGAAACGCATGCGGACACGGGGAGAACATGGAACTCCACCCAGATGGGGATTCGAACCGGGAATCCATAGTGATGAGAGGCGAACGTGCTAACCACTAAGCCACCGTGCCGCCCGCACATTTAACATGTTTTTGTTATTAGAAGTGCTTTACTAACTGTTTCCCCGTCGTCCCGTGTACATCATACACCATTTCTTAACATCGCTCATGTTTTCATATCGCATTCAGATCAATTTGAATATCCGCGCTTGTACATAGTTAACAAAATATATATAGTCAACATGTATAGTCCATATGTGGTGTCATACGCGTCTCAAAGTTCAGTCAGTGCAGGGTTTTTTAACCAAGAACCGACTGGTTACCTGGTGATTTAATCAGTTCAAGTAAACTATTTGAGAAAAAAATACATCCTGTCTGTTTTATCAGACATGTCAGTAAAAGTAAGACTCATTTTAAAATATTCCACCATCGTTCTGATGTGCTTTATATTATATTTGAATTATTGAATCTCTTGGGGCTGAGATTTGAGGTTTGATAAAGCTGTTAATGCAAAAGCCTTTTTCTGTTTCAATAGAGCCCTCAAGAGCTCTGTGTTTGCTTAAAGGTTTTATTTTTTATTATTTTAAAGACGTTATTTTATTTCCAAACACAATCACATTAGACGAATCATGTTTAGATTAATTAACTAACCGAAAAAAATAATCGTTAGATGAATCAATAGAAAATTAATCGTTAGGTGCAGCGCTAATGCATACACACACACATACTGTATATACACCCACACACACACACACACACACACACACACACACACACACACACTCTATATACACCCACACACACACACACACACACACTGTATATACACCCACACACACACACACACACACACACACACACACACACACACACACACACATACTCTATATACACCCACACACACACACACACACACACACACACACACACACACACACACACACACATACTCTATATACACCCACCCACACACACACACACACACATACTGTATATACACCCACACACACACACACACACACACACACTCTCTCTCTCTCACACATACACACCCACACATACACATTTACACACACCCACCCACCCACACCCACATTCACATTCTCTTACACACACACTGTAAATTCACACACTCACCCTCACATACATTCATACGCACACACTCTCTCTCCCTAATGCCTACACACACATATTGTAAATTCACACACGCATATTCATCCTCACACAATCACTCTCTCTCTCTCATGCATACACACACACACACACACACACACACACACACACACACACACACTGTAAATTCACACACACACACCCACACATTCAAACTCGCATCCATTCATACATACACACACAAACTCTCTCCCACTCAAACACACACACACACACACACACACACACACTTACAAAATATGAAAATATCTTCTTAATGACAAACCTTATGAAGTGTACTGAACATTTATATTTAAATGTATTAAATGTTATTTGTTTCTGTTTTGGACGGTGAAAGCTGATGGGGTAAAAGGACTCACCGTGGTGATGCAGGGCAGCTCTTTGTTAAGCAGCCAGGGCAGCGAGAGCTTCCCCTCGCCGCGATAGCAGGACTTGATTCTTTCTCGCATGGCCAGGTTTATCTGACGCAAGGTGAACAGACACAGAACCGTCTCACGGGGTGGGTTCGCCCGGTTCTTCTGACCTTGGGAGAACACCACGAACAGCACATCCTCATCCTCGGAGAGCCCCAGAGCCTGAGCCAGTAACTTGCCGGGCCGATGTTTGTAGGCGGCTTGGACCAGACGATATTCCACGCCGTCCTTGGTACAGCCCAACGGGAACTCCACGTACGAGTAGAACTCTGTGTCGTTGGAACACATGCGGACGATCTTGGACGTGAAGAACTTCTCCCCAGTGGCGTCCATTTGCGTTTGCTGCGTATCGAGCTGCAGGGTCAGGAAGTAGATGTAGGTCCGGCTGGAGAACCCATAGATGTAGTAGATATCGAAGGCGGGGTAAAGGGACAGCGTGTCGGACGGGATCTTGATTTGCGAGGACACGAACTCGTCCTGGTAGACCAGACTGAACATGCTGGCGCTCTCCTCGTCCACCACGAGCTTGCGGCTCGACAGCGTCGGAAAATATTCAGACTTGCCGTCGATGGCGGCGCCAATGAAGAGACGGGAGTCTCCCTTCTTCTGCTGCTTTTTGGGATCGTCGTCGCCCACCACAACGCCGGCCATGCCATCTGCCTCGCGCGCTCCCGACAGGTAGTGCTCCTTGCGTAAGTGAGGTTCGCCCAGCTTAAACAAATCGCCCAACTGTAAAAACTGGCACACTCCTTGCCAGATGGTACCGCAGGCCACCAGCCGGTTGCCAGCGTAGTCGATCAGCAGGAGCTTGTTGATGTTATCTGATAGTTCCTGTTTGTGGGCGCAGGCTCGAACATTAGGAGGAGGGTAGCACATGGCGTTGTCCTCCACCGGCCCGGTTTGGTGTAAGCGAAGCTCTGTGAGGTTATTCGAGAGCTTGTAGATCCGATTGACGGCACCCACGAACACCTCGCCGGTCCTACGATGGACAGTTAAATGAGTCAGACTGGTATCCTTAACCCGGAAGGCTCCGGTGTCCAGTGGAGGTTCCGCCGGAGTCATCGGAAAAGGAACGGCCGCTTCCAAAAGACATCCAACAAAAAAGGTCAACCATGAGAGCGTCATGATTCCAAAACGTTCTTTTCGGGATGAGGGATGAGACGGTGCTCCTCCCTCGGGGTTCACAGTTTCCGTTTAAAGAGGTTTCAGTAGTTCATGTCTGAAGAGTGAGAGAGCAAGAGAAAGAGAGAGAGAGAGAGAGAGAGAATATTAAAATAATGACATCACAATAATTAAAGCTAAAATGTAAAGACTAAATAAATAACGGCCTTTTTTTTTAAATTCAATACGTTTTGTTTGCGGAACAATTGGAAGCCTGAAACAGGACAGATGGGAGGGGGGGTTGTTGGGGTAAAGGTGATTCTGTGGGGTGGGAGTATTGATTAAGCGACTTCTGTTGATGCCAAACCCAGTCCGTCATTCTCACTCATTTAACTCGCGGGATGCTAATAAACATTTACAGCCATTGCTAATGCTCATTCACAGAACATTTGTTAATTAGACAACGAGGACAAGAACCGCAAATAACGTTCTACCACAAACAATTAACCGATTATCAATCAATTATCTTCATTTGAAACAATATAATTAGTTTATCTTAAATAATGCATGTATAGATTGTAATTCTGATTTTACTCGTTACATTTTCTTACGTTTATTTCGTTACCAGGTAATTAAAGCCACTTTTATAAAACCCATGTAACAAACTTTACATATAACTAAATTATGTCCAAACTGCTGAATTGCACGTGGACAGGACGACATGGCGGTGCGACTCTCACCTCGATTACATTAATTTTTAGTTTAACGTTCACAACGTCGACCACCTGAATGTCCTGACGCAACTGCAGAATTTAAAATAAAGCTGATTTTGACTTGTCTGGCTTTCTGCATTTGATCAGTTGCTTAATTCTCACATTCATTCCTTCATTATCTCCCGCTTTATCCTCTATTAGGGTCGCGGTGGGGTTCCCCATGCCCATCCAGGGGAGAACGTCTCGGGCGCTGGGCAGATACACCCAGGACAGGGCACCAGTCCATCGCTGGGCACACACTCACTCACACAAACACACTGTATATGGGGCAATTTGGAGAACTCAATTGACTTGATCCATGTTTTTGGACTGTGGGAAGAAACCAGAGAACCCGGAGGAAACCCACGCAGACACGGGGAGAACATGGAAACTCCACCCAGATGGGGATTCGAACCGGGAATCCCTAGCGCTGAGAGGCGAACGTGCTAACCACTAAGCCACCGTGCCGCCCTTTATTCTCACATTGTAAATTAAAATGCATATTTAATAATTAAATAATAAAGATTTGATCTAGCGGGCAGCACGGTGGCTTAGGCATGGCATGTTCTCCTCTCAGCACTAGGTGATCCGGTTCGAAACCCAATCTGGGTGGAGTTTCCCTGTTCTCCACATGTCTGCATGGGTTTCCTCCGGGTTCTCCGGTTTCCTCCCACAATCCAAAAACATGGATCAAGGTGAATTGAATGCTCCAAATTGCCCCATATAGAGTGTGTTTGTGTGTGTCTGTGTGCCCAGCGATAGATTGGCGCCCTGTCCTGCCCAGCGCCCGAAACATTCTCCCCTGAATGGGCATGGGGAACCCCCCTGCGACCCTAATAGAGGATAAAGCGGAAGATAATGGCTGGACAGACTTGATCTATCAGTTTGTTCCCGTTTTTGAAATCTGCCGGAAATTCCAGCGAGTGAGAAACCGTATTACGTTAACAGCTCAGGAGCTTCAACAAGAGTGTTCTGTAGATCAAATGCATTGCTCTCCTGCACCATCACCGCTCCATCACAGCGCCCAGTGGCAGAAATGAAAGTGCCCCTTACGGTTTCCTGCCTCGCCCTCCATCCCTCGCTCTTTGTTTCTCACACTGTCCTTCCATCACTCCCTCTTTGTCTGTGCTTCGGTCTCGTCGTTTCTCCCCTTCGCTCTGTCTCTCTCTCTCACCATCACTGACTGTTTTCTTTCTCTCAGCTGGGAGGATTAGGGAGGGTCAGGATAAGCTCACAAAGCAAAAATGAGCCTTTAGTCGTACCCCAGATTTAGTGGTTTGAGGTCTGCGCAGAATTTTTTTTTTTTGCTTCCTGCAGCTGGCAGTACACACCAAAACCAGCCTTAAATTGGTTCACGACACACACACACACACTCACACACACACACCAAAGCCAACACACACACACACACACACACACACACACACACACACACACACACGCCAAAGCCAAGACACACTGTTTCAGTTTTAACTTTCCTTCAGCGAGGTGATGTAAATCAAAGTCTGTGCTCTGGCAGCATGACTGAATTCCAGCTTTGCGAGATCCTATCAGGACCTGCGCTCACCGCAGCTGAGCCTGCATGTGTTTCAGAACCACGGCTTCATAAATAGAATAAAGGAAAAAAAAAAGAAGAAATGCCCGGATTATTCGGCCAATTCATTTAAGTGCCACCTAAATGATAAAGTAAATGAGAAGTATGAAAATTGCGCAGGGGCTAATCAAGCTAATGCTCCACTGGCCTTAAGCGCATTAATGAACCCGGTTTAATGTGAGGAGCAAAAAAAAAAAAAAAAATCTGAAAGCCTGCACTCCAGGAAAATAGTCCCAAAAATGATCTGCCATAAATGCTGAAGTCAGGCTTAATTGCAGACTGTAATCCAGCTATGGATTGTAATAAGTTTCCTGAGGAGTGGAGGGTGTCACCGGGCGGCGAGCACTGGGATTTGATTGGTGGAGGAACCGGTGCCAAGAGGTAGAAACGCAAAGCGAAGCTGCAGTGCCTTCAGACAATGACGAGAATATATTAATGAGTCTTTAAATTAAAACCCTAATGATTTAAAAGTTTTTAATTCTATTTCACGTCGAAGTCCAGATCAATATGAAATACTCTGATTTTCGAAAAGATATACATTCATTCATTCATTATCTCCCGCTTTATCCTCTACTAGGGTCGCCGTGGGGTTCCCCATGCCCATCCAGGGGAGAACATCTCGGGTGCTGGGCAGATAGACCCAGGACGGGACGCCAATCCATCGCTGGGCACACACTCACTCACACAGACACACTCTATATGGGGCAATTTTGAGAATTCAATTGACTTGATCCATGTTTTTGGACTGTGGGAGGAAACCGGAGAACCCGGAGGAAACCCACGCAGACATGGGGAGAACATGGAAAATCCACCCAGATGGGGATTCAAACCGGGAATCCCTAGTGCTGAGAGGAGAACGTGCTAACCACTAAGCCACCGTGCCGCCGGTGAAAAGATATACAGTAACAATTAAATGTTTGGACACACCCCCAGCTCACGAACTGATGGACTACAATCTGGACTTGTAGAACTACAAAGTCCATCTTTACAGTCTGAGAACATGGCGAATAAGTGGAGCAGAAAGGGGGCGTGTCCAAACTTGACTGGTACTGTTTAAATTAAATAAATGTAAATAATCTGATTTTTGTCTCAGGCGGCACTGTGGCTTAGTGGTTAGCATGTTCTCCCCGTGTCCGCATGGGTTTCCTCCGGGTTCTCCAGTTTCCTCCCACAGTCCCAAAACATGGATCAAGGTCAAGTGAATTCTCCAAATTGCCCCATATAGAGTCTGTGTGAGTGAGTGTGTGCCCAGCGATAGAGTCCGCCCAGACACACACACACACACACACACACACACACACACACACACACACACACACACACACACACCATAGCTCATGCAATATGAAGTAGGTTCTATTTTAACTTAATGGACAGAAACACATCCACCTAATCTCCTAGAGTCCTTGTAGGCTCCACCCTCAAGCCTGTAGAAGAGTAAAATATGAGAGCGACTGCGTCATGTGGATTAAATTACCTAATTTCCCTTTTATGAACTTCCCTTCAGCAGAGTGGGCTCAGTGATTACATGCTTTGTGTATTGTAAGCTGAAATAAAAAACGAGCCTGTAATGGATTATTTTATTTATTTTATGTTTCCTACAAAATCACTTCGATCATTACAGAAAGAGTTGCTCCAAAAACCACCAGATAAATCTTATAAATATGGGTGAAAGTCTGTGTGTGAGTCCGTTACCAACACACATGGTTGGTACACACAAACACCAACACACAAACCTGTGTGTGGAGGTTTATGTACTCTGTACAACCACAAGTGGCTTAAAACGTCTCTACATGGTTCGAGAGTGTAGGTAAGGCTGTCCAAGTTAACTCCAATAATAATAATTGATAATAAATAATATCTAGGGCGGCACAGTGGCTTAGTGGTTAGTAGTTTCCATGTTCTCCCCGTGTCCGCGTGGGTTTCCTCCGGGTTCTCCGGTTTCCTCCCACAGTCCAAAAACATGGATCAAGTTAATTGAGTTCTCTAAATTGCCCCATATAGAGTGTGTCTGTGTGAGTGAGTGTGTGCCCAGCGATGGATTGGCGCCCTGTCCGGGGTGTATCTGCCCAGTGCCCGAGACGTTCTCCCCTGTATGGGCATGGGGAACCCCACCGCGACCCAAATAGAGGATAAAGTGGGAGATAATGAATGAATGAAAATAATATCTAATAATGGAGAGGTAATTGTGAACAGGTCCAGATAAATTCCAGAACAAATCCTCAATGTGATATCACGTCTTCTAAACCAATCAGATTATGAGGTTTATAGTGCCCTGATTATTATTTTTAATAGGTTTATTATGAGGTATACAGAGAAAACTTGTATTTAAGTGATGTGATAGTTTACTTTGGTTACATAAGGAAAGAGTTTTACACAGTTTGCAAGAAACGTTATCACAAGCCCGGACCGGGACGGAGACTAGTGATGTCATAGAAACCAAAAACACACTACACTGTCAGTTCACCCCCAACACCGTCCTAAAACCCACCTCCAACCTCATAATCTGATCTGGTGAAGAAGACGTGATGTCACTGTGAGGATTTGTTATGGAATGTATCTGGACCTGCTCACAACAAACCTCTTCGTTATTAGTTATTATTTATTATCAATTATTATTATTAGAGTTGGAGGGCGGCACGGTGGCTTAGTGGTAGCATGTTCTCCTCTCAGCGCTGGGGATTCCCGGTTCGAATCCCCATCTGGGTGGAGTTTCCATGTTCTCCCCGTGTCCAGTTTCCTCCCACAGTCCAAAAACATGGATCAAGTCAATTGAGTTCTCCAAATTGCCCCATATTGAGTGTGTTTTTGTAAGTGAGTGTGTGCCCAGCGATAGATTGGCGCCCTGTCCTGGGTGTATCTGCCCAGCGCCCAAAACGTTCTTCACTGGATGGGCATGGGGAACCCCCCCCCCCCAACACCCCCCCCCCCAACCCTAATATAGGATAAAGCGGAAGATAATGGATGGATTATTAGAGTTAACTGAGACAGTATTTATAAAGTCTAATCTCCTAAAATGTGAAACAATATCAACCAAACGCAGACGGCTCACATGAACCTCATCTGATTGTTGATGACATCATCGCCTCGGCCTCAAACTGATCCCTGAGATTTCTGGTATAAACACTTTTTCAGTCACTTGTTTCTTTTTCAAGTTTTCTTCTCCAATTTAAAGTGAGACTTCACACTCAGACCCTGCGATTCTATTCGATGCAAAAGTCGAACTGTTACATTACGAGCTGCAAAAATCGACCGGCTATATCAAGTACAGAGTGAGGAACGTAGAGCATACAACACCGTCTGAGATGCAGCTCTGGTTTCCTGCGCTAATTTAAGCTGCTCGTCAGCCGACGCCGTACGCCGCTGATGCCCTGATCAATCAGGTGCAGGGGAGGAACGACACGGAGCTCGAGGTTCGGAAACATAAGCTCTCTGCTGCAGCAATAACACTTCGAATGAGAAACCTGTTATATTGTGTTTAACTAAAGAAAATAAATGACATCGAGAACGGAGTTGGAAAGACGAGGCGGTGCGTAGTGGGATATTGAACTAAAGAACATAATCAGAACTCTGCATTTATGAAAATAAAGGCACTGCGCGGCAGCCACAGAGAAACCGAGAGAGCGCGCGAGAGGGAGAAAGCGATCTCATTGGTCCGTCTAATCAAGGACTCCAAAACACTGGTCTCTTCACACCACTTGTGTAATGAGGGTCAACAGCTCTTGATTAGAAAGAAGTAGCAGGAAAGAAAAAAAGAAGCTGCACTCGGGTTTTTACTGCTACACTCAAGTTTAAAAATATATATTAATACGAAAAAAGCATAATGGTTGTAATCAACTATACAGTAGCAGTCAAAATTTTGGACACGCCCCCTTCTAGCTTTATTGTCCATTTGCCCAACTTATCATATAAATGGACTTTGTAGTTTTATAATTACAGACTGTAGTCCATCTGTGTTCTGGTTGTTGTTAGTCCCCTGTTGGTTCTCTGGTTCTCTATTGTTCAGAAGCATCACAGAACAGGTATCATTTGGGTGGTGGATTGTTTGTCAGTTCTGCAGTGACACTGATGTGGTGAGGGGGTTTTAGTGCAGCAGTGCTGCTGGAGTTTTATTTAAACACCTCAGTGACACTGATGGGATAGGAATAATGCACCCACCCATTAACCCCTGCTCTGTGGTGGTACTATTGGAATCCTGACCATTAGAACAGAGTATATAGTATGCACTGTAGAACACAACAGATGGACTACAGTCTGCAATTGTAGAACTACAAAGTCCATCTTTACAGGAAGTGGAATTGAGAACATGGACAATAAGTGGAACAAAAATTGTATATATATATAACAGTTATAATGGTATTACAATGCAACACTAGGGCGTTTCCTTTAGCACGCCATGCACTATATGGACAAAGATATTGGAACACAACACTAAAAATTGTATTCAGAGGTTTCATAATTTTACAATTTATTATAAAGTTATATTACAAAATTTAATTGGACAAATATCGATTAGTCAGCCTTGGACTTCAGACCTCCGAGTCTGAATCCTGACATTAACCATGGAACTCACGCATGCTTTTCACTTAAACCTAAAATAAATTGGAAATGTTTACAGTGCGGGCGGCACGGTGGCTTAGTGGTCAGCACGTTCGCCTCTCAGCGCTAGGGATTCCTGGTTCGAATCCCCATCTGGGTGGAGTTTCCATGTTCTCCCCGTGTCCGTGTGGGTTTCCGCCGGGTTCCTCCCACAGTCCAAAAACATGGATCAAGTCAATTGAGTTCTCTAAATTGCCCCATATAGAGTGTGTCTGTGTGAGTGAGTGTGTGCCCAATGATGGATTGGCGCCCTGTCCTGGGTCTATCTGCCCAGCGCCCGAGACGTTCTCCCCTGGATGGGCATGGGTAACCCCACCGCGACCCTAATAGAGGATAAAGCGGGAGATAATGAATGAATGTTTACAGTGCAGCATTGTTAAACATGTATATAATATTATTCTAAGCACATGATTATATTCTGTATTTATTTAAGGCAGCAGAGCTCAAATCAAGAAGCCACTCCCATCTCCATCATTTATAGGAAGTGCCCTTTCATGCACATTGGCCTGCAGATGCCCCATGGTACAATTAATGCACCTCCGTCTGTGAAAACTGATCCTGTCTGAACGTGACTTATGGCTGCAGCACAGTCGTGTTCTGCTCCCAGCAACGTGGCACGAGCTCATGTTCCAGGTGGCAGAACCTTAAGGTGGCACATGGCGCAGCTGGTGCCTGAACCTCAACACCAGTGGCAAGTCAGTGTAGCATGAAAGCGGATTCCCTGGCATGTGTTCAGACATAGCGCTTTATGACCTTCAGAGGAAACTTGTTACTGTTTGTTCTCGCCACGCTGAGTTTGCCGGCGCGATCGCCCGTGAAGGTAAATCAGCGCTTCTTTCTTTAATTGTCTCTTCCATCATGACGATCGTGCTGAGGAAACAATGAGTGTGATATAATAAAAACGCACAGAATAGCGCTGCTTCATTGGCACCGGGACGTAACATTCAGTACATTCGAGTCACATCACGTCCAGATTTTCGGCGGATGCAGCGTCGGAAGCGGTTTTTTTTCCCCTCGGCGGCTGGATCTCCAGACCGGGATGAGAACTTCAGCTCGACACTGTTTGCACAGCATGAGATTGATGGGAAGAAGCATCGTACAGGACAGTCTCGGCATAATCTTAATATTTATCTCATGTCTATTCCTTTTTTTCGGTGCAAACTCCCTGAAACTGCCACGGCAAAAAATGAAAAGTAAAACACTGGATACTGATAAGGCTGCGGGCGATTGTATTAAACTGTATGGTTGCGTTCCGTGAGGTGATTCTATTGCTTACTTCAACAAGTCTCTCCAGCTTTTGGGATGATCTATGACTTCATTTCAGCGTTTTCAAAGCAGGTCAGGGCCTCTATATTACCACGAGCAATGAAGAATGCAATACACATACTGCTGGACTGAGATCTGGTAACTGAGGAAACAATACTCATAGACACCGAGGTATAAAGGGTCAAAGGGGGGCAGTGTGGGAAATGAGAGCACGTACTCGGATTGCTTCCTCTCTTCTGTTATCTCAGTGTTGGATATCGTCCTGCAGAGAGGCCGGGGGGGAGACCTTTGCACTCACCTAGGCTTCGTTCACGATGCACTGAGTGAGATGAACAACAAGACTTCATCAGTGCAGCTGCATTTCAGCCCAAATGACGACGCTCAGTGGTTGGTGTTGACGAAACGAAAACATAACGTGAGATCATCATGATGGATGAGGGAATATTTATAGAGCTGAGGTTTAAAAATGAAAACAACGCTGAAGCCGTCCTCATTAATACGACATTCTGGGCAATAAAAATCTGAAAACCAAAATCTGATCTCATCATTCATTCATTCATTCATTATCTTCCGCTTTATCCTCTATTAGGGTCACGGGGGGGTTCCTCATGCCCATCCAGGGGAGAACATCTCGGGCGCTGGGCAGATACACCCAGGACAGGGCGCCAATCAATTGCTGGGCACACACTCACTCACACACACACTCTATATGGGGCAATTTGGAGAATTAAATTGACTTGATCCATGTTTTTGGATTGTGGGAGGAAACCGGAGAACCCGGAGGTAACCCACGCAGACACAGGGAGAACATGGAAACTCCACCCAGATGGGGATTCGAACCGGGAATCCCTAGCGTTGAGAGGCAAACGTGCTAACCACTAAGCCACCGTGCCGCCCGGATCTCATCTTATTATCTTCTATTTAATCCGAAACAAGGGTCTAGAATCACAGGAGGGTTCCCCATGCCCATCCAGGGGAGAACGTATGAGGTACTGGGCAGATACACCCAGGACAGGGCGCCAATCCATCGTGGGCACACACTCGCGCACATGTGACACAGGGGCAAAAAACCAGAGAACCCATAGGAAACCCACGCGACACGGAGAACATGGAAACTCTTTTTAATTTAATTTAAATTTTAATATTCATATTTGCAAAAAACGAGTTGGAGAGGAAACTATTCCAGCTGAACTGGTGCAGATCGTAGTAAACAATTAGAGGGTTGAGGTTGGAGTTCCACACGTTCTGCCTGAAGTACCGTTACACATGACATCACATTATGATCAAGATTACATCCAATGAGCGGGAAAACATCGGCGTGACGTTCAAACAAGGAACACAGAACTACAACGGATTCCGAAGAAATTCAGCAAGAATTCCAACTTTTTCAAATAGAGACTGACTGAGCAACGTTTAATCAAAAGTTAGACCTCAAATGGTAATGGTGCCCTGCCAGCGCCCAAAACGTTCCCCCCTGGAAGGACATAAGGCCCCCCTCTGGTCGGGCAAATGTAAAAAGTAATAATAGTAATAATATTCACAATAATAATTTAAAATTGGTTAGTGCTAGGGATTCCCAGTTCGAATTCCAATCTGGGTGGAGTTTGCATGTTCTCCCGGTGTCCATGTGGGTTTCCTCCGGGTTCTCCGGTTTCCTCCCACAGTCCAAAAACATGGATCAAGTCTATTGAATTCTCCAAATTGCCCCATATAGAGTGTCTCTGTGTGAGTGAGTATGTGCCCAGTGATGTATTGGCTCCCTGTCTTGGGTGTATCTGCCCAGCGCCCGAAACGTTCTCCCCTGGATGGACATGGGGAACCCCCCCACCCACGCGCGACCCTAGTAGAGGATAAAGCGGAAGATAATGAATGGATAGATCATTTTAAAAATTGTCTCTGCCAAATAAGTGAAGACATAAGTGAATAATTTATACAGATAAGTTAATAAGTAAAATTATGCTGAACAATAATGTTGTAACTTTGTTTTTCCACTGTTCTTCGTTTACCTGATTGAACTACACCAGCAAAATGCCAAGTTTTACTTTGTAGGTGCATTTTTTAAAATGCTGTGTTGTTAACCTTCATCATGTTAAAGCAAAATCCCAGTCTGATAAGTGTGATACACTAGATGACCCTAAATGTGGTACCTTAGTTCTAATCCACAACCTCCACCTGAGAGTTGGGTCAGATCCCATTCTCTGAACCTCTTTGTTTGGCGGCAGACAGAGAGCACCTCCTCATGAGGGCCTCCATGTGCTGGTTTGTGTGGTTTGTATGGGAGTGTGATCACCGCCTGCACACCTGCCTAAACGAAACACTCCAAGGGTTTGACTTAACTACACTAACAAGTGCAGGTGTGAAAACACTCTTAAGCAGCACCTGCGAAGGAAGCAGTCTGGCTGTATGGAGATGTAAGATGGATTTAGGGGGAAACCGGCAGAGACAGAATGATGGAGGGGTTTGCTCTGGAGGTTTGAGAGAGGAACCCATAAAGCCACAAGATATTACCTCTGCACTCGATGCTTACACCTCAGTAGACTTATTATATTCAGCTTATTTAACACTGACGGTATAACTAACTTACACACACACACACACACACACACACACACACAATCACCTGCAGGCACACAGACACAGAGTGACCCTACTTAAAGTGTGGCATTAACATTAAAACACACATGCTGCAATGACACTGACCAAAGGGTCACCAATAAGGTCGCACAACTCAGATACACCCAGGTCCGGGCACCATTGCTGGGAACACACTCAGACACCCCCCCCCCACACACACACACACAATACAGGGGCATTTTATCTCATCTCATTATCCTCTGCTTAATCCTCCACTAGGGTCACTAGGGTCCCCATACCCATACAGCGGTGAATGTAATGGGCACATTCAGTCACTCACACAGACTCACGCTATATAGCGGCAATTTAGGGCAACAAACACCTTGAATCCATGTTTTTGGCCTGTGGATGGAAACCAGAGAACCTGAAGAAAACCCACAAGGACACATGGAAACTCCACCCAGATCTGGATTCAAACCTGGATCTGAGAGGTGGATGTGCTAACCAGCACACCACACAATGCCCGTAAACGTTCTCCCCCATGGGGAACCCTCCCCCCCTCCCCTCCATGACCTTAGACCATAGTTTAGGAATAGACGGGGGATAACGAGATGAGATGTAAAGCTCTGTATTCCAACGCCCTTCTATCAAAAGATTTATTTATGAGGTTGGGTGTGGAGGGATGTGCTCGGTCTGCAAACCATGAACATTGTACCATTATTTAGAAAGCAAAGCTTACGAACCTGATATTTTTTGGTTTACGACTGAATAAATATCAATGGCATTAATGAATGATGGTACAATCGCCGCTGTTGTTTAATTCAACTCTGAGGGCTAAAGCCTCCGCCATGATTCAAAAGGGCTGGTTATGCCGTTACACTGTTCTTATCAATTCCATCTGAATGTGCTGAGCTTAGTCTAATAACCTTTTCCTGTCGCAAGAAGGAAAGAGAAATCCACCTGTCTGCGCTTTGGAAAAACAAAAGATCTCATTAAAGATATCGCCCAAGACCGATTCTTCAGAATGAAAGCCAAACAGTGGGAGAGCCTGTCTTTATGGAATTAAGCACAGAGTTTAAAATGTCTACATGAGCGTGAGAGATGGAGGGAGGGGGCAACCGAGCAGAGACTGGAGCCATCATGCAGCGATCCCTAACACCAATGGCTCCACGTGTCATCACCACTGAGGAACGAGGAGACCGTGCATGATCTCACCGAGGAACCCGGACAACAGAGAGTAATTACAATGACTGCAGTCCGGGTCTGGAAGTCGGCCTGACACTGAGATCACTCAGTGGCGGTAATGAGGCGTTACCGAAAGACTGCCGCATGAACATCGCTGTACAGTGTTTACAGAGCTCACCATAAAAGAATAACATGTGTGCACATTATCATGGACAAGAATTCCAATGTGGAGCACATCGTGGGGCAGATACTGCTGTGGGTTCAACGATAAACTGATCGCGATTAGAGCCCCTCAATGTGACCTTAACTTCATATTTATCACTTCTTGGTATTATAAGCATTAAAAACAGAACAGAGATATTTACTCCAAGATGGAACCAGCTGAGAAAGTGTTCGGGGTTCATAATGAGTCAGCACCCTGGAGCAATGAGGGTTGAGGGACTTGCTCAACGGCCCACGTTGGTAACTTGGGTTGACTTGTCATTTAGTAGATGGTTTTACTCATGGTGACAAGTATCCCAACCTGAGTAAGCTGAGTCAGCAGTGAAGCAATGAGGTGTAGTGGTTAGAACATCCACCTCCCAGTGCTGTGGATCTAGGTTCAAATCCTGATCTGGGTAAAGCTTCCATGTTCACAATGTGTGGGTTTTTTCCAGGTTCTCAAATTTTCCTCCCACAGTCAAAAAAATGGATTTAAGGTTGATTGGCTGCTTTAAATATATATAAAATATATATATATATATGTGTGTGTGTGTTCGAACAGCGATGGACCAGCACCCAAATTCTTTTTCCTTGGGACCCCCCACGACCCTAGTATAGATTAAGCAGAAGATGATGAGAAGAGATGAATATGATGCTTATAATTACAATTTTTAACAAAATTTCCTGCAGTTCAAACATTGTGCATGAAATGAGGTCGCTGCCCTTACCGTTTCTGGTGGTAAACCCACTGCCCGGTTTCTCATTCACGATAAGAATCCAATCAACACATTGGTTCTCATGCAGTGACGTGAGGTTCTAAAACCATGAGCCACGTGGCCACGAGTCCCGCAGCCTTTTTTCCATTTTTAGGCTTAAGTTCTTAAAAAACAGATTTCAGACTGCAGTGACACATACAGCTCCCGCATCTGGTGTCTAGAAGAGTGCAGGGTGGCGGCGCATGTGCGAAAACGGCTAAATAAGTCGAATTATTTCAGGAAGCAACCACGCACTAGAATTCCTCCATCTAAAACTAATGTGGTAATTACACATGCAGACATTACACCCTGGGTCAGAGTTTTCTGCATAACATCCTTTAAGAACAGCTGTGGGTGGAGATTTTTGTTTTCGGTATAATAAGAGCCACACCTCGGACCCGTCTGAGGATTAAGAACAAATGAAGTGTAATAAGGTTCAACTTCTGTTCGGTTGGAATGAAACCCTGCACCTATTGTGGCTCGTAAGAAAGAAAAATGCAGAAGTCTGACGAGGAAACAGATGAAAAACACTGGAGCGTGTCTTTAATGTCCTCCGGTGATTGTACTAAATCTATTAGAACACCCTTCCTTTAGTGGCACTCAACAAATGACTCAGCCACCAGAAACTGATGCAATCATTAATGACTTAATCACTTAGACCTCATCAATCACCTCACTATAAGCAGACACAGTTTGGCAGAAAAGTACAAACTGAAATGATCAAAGTTAGAGATGCTGCGAGGTTACAGGCTGCTGCATGTTCCTTAAATTCTAATTAAAGTGTCATAATTTCTAGAATAATCCATTACAACCCAAACAAAAAATGGTGGAACAGAAAAGCATTATATTACAGCACCGCATATCAGTGCTTATGGCTTACAGTCATAAAATGGCATTAATATAAATAATGTAGATTAATAAAGTAATACAGACTCTGTATATAGAGTACATAATGCTTTAGAGCACAGCTGAGCAACGGGTTTTCTTAAGGGGGCTCATTAATCCAGGGCCCTAATAGTAGCGTGAACTTAATCAGGACAGGGATAGGCTATGAAATGGTTTGGTGGGTGTGGTAGCTTAATGGTTAAGGTGTTGGAATATCAATCTGAAGGTTGGGGGTTGAAATCCAACATCCATAGAAGTTACTATAAGAGGTCTTTAAACAAGACCCTTGAGCCTTGGATTAAAGTGTCTGCTAAATGTCCACCATAGTGGCCTTAGTGAGGCCCTTAGGCAAGGCCCTCAACCCTCAAGTTGCTCTCTTTAAACAAACGCGTGTCCTGCTGAATGATACTGTACAATATGATGCAAATAAAAGAATTTCATCTCTTCCAAATCAAAATGATGTTTATTAACTGCATATTTAGGAACGCAAGCAAAATTTAATATAAACCTAATAATCATAGTGGCCTTCATAGTGCCACCTCATGTTCTCTAGCGTACGTACTGAACATAAAACCTCATATTAAATACCTTTTGATATTAAATGTAATAGAACATTCTTTTCTTCCTCTTGTTTATATACGTTTGTAATGATGAATACAGTAATTGGTTCACTTAGTTCATAATTCTAACAAATGTAACTCGCATTCAGGTGGATAATTGGATCTCAGGGGTATCATTACACCTTAAGGGCTACATTCGGATTGTTAGTACCGTAGCGACGGACTGGAGGACAGATACGTCCAGGTTTCATTTCTGCAGCGCACCACGGTTGTAGCTCGGATGCCTTCTACACTAATGGCATTTGTTATGACGCCTCACTATTCCATTAGATAAATACAGAGGAGTCACATAGGTCATCACGTTACAATATCACAATTAAAAAAATATAATAAAAAAGTGAAAGTGTTCCATTTGTACTGTACTGACACACAGAGGAACGTATCCTGCACATTTAACCCATCCATGCAGGGAAACACACACACACACACACACACACACACACACACACGCCCAGAGTTATGGGCAACCCTGTACACAGCACCCAGGGAGAAATTGGGGTTAGGTGCCATGCGTAAGGGCACTTCAGCCATAGTACTTGGTGGAACCAGGAATCGAACCAGGGACCTTCAGGTCACAAGCCCGGTTTCTTAATTAAACACAAGGGTTTAACCCTAACCTTAGGCTTTGTGTTAATTAAACACAAACCGTAACCCTAACCCCAAAAATCAGCACCCAACATAAAGATTTTTTTTTTTAGTGGGGGGGGGGTCTAGGCTCAGCATTCTTTTGTGACAATCAGTGTCAAAACCCTGAAAAATAATAAACAGATTGCCATTGTTCAATCAATTCAGCTCTCGGTTCAAAATCATTTTAATTACGCGATACTCAGTCGGTAAGTAACGTCTCACCCGCCATTACACATCGCACTAAACAGCACAACAGTTCAAATGAAGCAGCGCTGAAGGTAATTAAAACAATTCCGACGCTACAGGATTTGTTTTATATCGGCCTCGATTAAGCCCCCGATGTCGCCGGATTGCTTTCCCTCCCACTTGAGATGCTGCCATCCCAGCAGACTGGGAAAAATGACCTTGGGGATGAGCAGATAAATTAGTTTGGATATAATTTAGTTACCGTTCAGAATGATTTATTGAATTAGACCTTTGTCAATTCAAATGTAATGGAAACAGTGGATTCAATCAGACAGACCGGAATACAAGGGGTTACCTTTACTGCTTAATATCAACGCAGAGATTTGTTGTGAACATTCGTTAGAGCCCCGTTAAGTATGTATTTAAAGATTAACACAACAAAATAATTCAAACTTTCACATTATCTGCTCTGTAACTTCTTAGCCAGCATCTTAAGAAACACGTCATGGACATAAACACACATCTGAGCAGAATATACAGTACCAGTCTAAACCTTTGGCCACACCCCATTCTTACACCATTCTCCATTTCCTCCACTTATCATATAGATGGACTTTGTAGTTTTACAATTACAGACTGTAGTTCATCTGTGTTCTTGTGTTTGTTAGTCCCCTGTTGGTTCTCTGTTGGTCAGGAGCATCACAGAACAGGTATCATTTGGGTGGTGGATCGTTTATTGTCCGTTCTGCAGTGACACTGATGCGGTGAGGGGGTTTTAGTGCCGTAGTACTTTCATTTAAACACCTCAGCGACACTGCTGGGATAGGAATAATGCACCCACCAAATAATCCCTGCTCTGTGGTGGTACTATTGGGGTCCTGACCATTAGAACAGTGTAAAGGGGACGTACGCAGTAGGTACTGTAGAACACAAACAGATGGACTACAGTCTGGACTTGTAGAACGTGTGGATTACGGGTGGGGAGAGGGGGGAGGAACTGAGGAGGTGAGAAAGGTAACCAACACACCTGCCGGAGGTTCCGGATGGTCTGCGTGCAGGTATTTACAGAGAGTTGAGACGACGTATACAATGGTGACAGGAAGAGGAGCTCAGCAGCGTCCACAGGTGGATCAGTCTGTCGGATAAATCCCGCCTCTAATTCTCACTGCATCCTGGTACTTTAATACATGCATGAAGCTGCACATACAATCAGGTTGTTTTTAAATCTATTTACAGCACAAAAAAAATTATGCAAGGCTTTAATTTGCATAACTATCATAGAGGATGATATTTTTGTGGGCGGGGCTTAAACCTGTGTCTACTGCATCAAATAAACTGTAACTACTTTGCTCGGCATCCGTCACCCACTGTTAGAAAAACATCTTGGTTCGTTAATTCATCCATCCATTCATTATCTACCGCTTAATCCTCTATTAGGGTCGCGGTGGGGTTCCCCATGCCCATCCAGGGGAGAACATTTCGGGCGCTGGGCAGATACACCCAGGACAGGACGCCAATCTATCACTGGGCACACACTCACTCACACAAACACACACTCTATATGGGGCAATTTGGAGAATTCAATTGACTTGTTCCATGTTTTTGGACTGTGGGAGGAAACCGGAGAACCTGGAGGAAACCCACGCGGACACGGGGAGAACATGGAAACTCGACCCAGATGGGGATTCGAACCGGGAATCTAAGCCACCGAGCCGCCTTGGTTCGTTCAGTGTGGAGAAATTTCTCTTCCTCTGCTCGGGCTTATCCCTGCACCAGGTGGTGCCACACTTCCTTCCTATGAGATTTGTGCTTTATTTTTATATAAACGTCGACGAGATTTGCAACAACTAAAACCGGAGAGCATCACAATGACGAATCCATGATCATTACCCCAACTCCAGGAGAGACAGGGCAGCCCCTTCCATGACATCAATCAGCATGTTCACAGAAAAAAGACCTCTCAAGCTTCAGAGCGACGTGCCAGACTGCAGCGAATGGAAATGCTAATTCTCCCGGCGTTAAACACACAAAATGCCAATTAAAAACCAGTGTAAACAGGCCAAACGATCCCAACACAAAAGAGACAGAGTATAGAAGCCTCGGCGTCTATGAAAAAAAATTCACTTCATATTGTTATTTAACCCGAAATTAAAACTTCTTAAAAAAAATCATGTGGCCGCGACTCTAAACGAAAATAAAAAGCCTTTATATGAACATTTCATTGTAAAGAAGGAGAAACAGAACATCGGATGCGAATTCTTATGTAGCCCGTTCGTCCGCCTTTCGTTTTCTAAAACAAACAGAGCTGTGTGAGGGTGCGAAAGATCCCCACCGCCTTCCAACGGTGTGTGTGAGGAGGGGGTGGGCCATAATTAGAAGTGATATGTTGATCTTTCAGGCGAAGTAGCTATTAATCTGCCCACAAATCCATCCACCAATACTCACGAGCGGTCCACTCATAGATCAATCAGTCCGTCTAATTCTGTATTAGAGCTTAAGAATGAGGACCATATTAATAAAGAACTGCATGTTTTCACTTATCAATAGAATCAAACCATTATAAAGGAGGTTCATATTAAAGTGAATGTGATCTTGACCAGCTTCAGGCTTTGCCTTGAACCCAAATCCTCCCAATCACCAACGTGTTCATGGTTTCACCGGTGTGGCCCTGAGTGTGGTTAAAGCGCGTGGTGCCGCTCACCCCGCTGCAAGCGTTTTCGGCCGAGCGCACTCTAAGTGAGACCAACAATGACGTGTCGTGAGTAATTCTACACAGCAGCAGTAATAAAGTGAATCCTGAAAGAGGGTGAAACAGGACACCTTTTAATACTATGACTGAACATGTGACGTCAAGCTCGCCTTCACGATGTGAGACTAATTCAATTTGCTGAGAAATTCAAAAACATGTGGCTGGAATGAGGTTGCAGAGGAGTCCCACGCCAGCGGCTTCACATAGAGGAGTCATAGTACAGGATGGGAGCGATATGCAAGGATAAGTGTTATTACAGCATAATAAATACCATTTTAAATATACCATCGAGTGGTTTCCACAGAGAGAAGTTCTAATTGGATGCCATATATTACACAGAGCAAACTGGAGCCTTTAGTGTGGTGGATAGAACCTTCTGCCGGTAATTAATTCCATTTAAAGGGAACAAGCTTCAGACTGGCGTTTTTGTAAACACACCAGTTTGCACTGAAACGTGGTATAATGTGCTTCCATTCAAACAGGCTGGACCCATCAATCATCCTCCAGCTCGGGAGAACACTACAAAAATCTATGTTGTTTTACATAAAATAAGGAGTCCAGCCACTAAAATAATGTCTTAAAGCTTTACAAACTGTAACTCGGCGCGTTATTAGGCTATTAACCACCAATACTTGTTAAAGTGCAAATGCAAAATTAATATACAAACAGTATTGTGCACAATGTATGGGAAGTAAAGCCATAAACTAGAAGATGCATGAATAATATAAGGGTCTAATGGAGAGGAAATGTATTTGGGTGGATGTCTAAATGCAAATCGATCACAGTATGGGTGCAAGAGTATAAATTTAAGAGCAATGTGCATGGAAATATGGAAAAACGTGTTGGACAAACAGCTGGGGAATACACCAGGTAGCCTGACGTTGGGATTTATGAGAGTTGAGGCTGGTTAATACGACGGTGGGTTTGTTTTTTGGAGAAATTAAAGGAATGGGGTTGGAATGGGATGGGAATATAATCCGAGCGTTAATTCGGGGCGCAGGAGCCGCAGCTCCGCTTTCAGCAGCGAGACCCGGGGATCGATCACTGCCTGCTGGGAGAAGAAGCCTGAAAATGAGGCTGCAAAATCAAAACAGTGGAGACACATGGGTCACGAACACGCTGAGGGTTCGGGGGGGAAAAGCCCACACCCTGATGGTGTGCAGTGAGCGGATTTGGGGTTTGATCGCGTCCTTTGTTCGGCATGGAGCGGCGCCTGAGCGGCTATTAAGCCCGTTTAACGCGTTTAGACGCGGAGCGGCTGCAGGGCGCACTGACGCTCCGGTTACGCACCGCGCTCCGCGTGGATGGAACGCTTTAAACGCCACAAACGCGCTGTTTTCCTTCTGTATTTTTAAACAAAACACGCAGCCGAAACTCCAAACAGCCGAGTGTCGATCCGGCGCTCAGCATCAGCGTGAGAGCGGCGCGCAGGACGCGAGCAGGACGCTCAGCCCGAACCATCTCACCTACCTGTGTTCAGAGTGCAACAGTTAGATCCGCCGCGGAATGCCGGCCGCCTCGCGTGTTCTCCAGCAAACGCTCTGCTCTCCTCAGAAGAACCGGGATCATTAAAGCACACAGCGAGCTCACAGTCTCACACTCACACCTCCGAAAAGCAGCCCCGCTTCTCCACAAGCGCCAAGTCCAGGCTACTCGCCCTTTAAATGGAGCGAACCATGCGAAGCGGAGGGGTGCGGTTCCCAAAAGCGCTCTCAAATTCAGCCAAACTAGACCTTTAGGACACATTTATAAGTATGAATTGTATATATAGGATTTATAATTTGCTACCTGCTGTAATCGTGTTAAATACAGAGGTGTAAGTATGTTTTAAACCACGCGCACTTATTGTTTAAAGACCTTTGGGCACAGAATAGTCTGCGCCGCCCTTCAGCTAGTATTTTTCAACAACCAACCCAGATGTTGCATGGATGGCACGCGCGCGCGCGCGTGTGTGTGTCTGTGTGTGTGTGTGTGTGTGTGTATGAGTGTGTATATACGTGTGTGTGTGTGTGTGTGTGTGTTTGTGAGTGAGTGTGTATATGAGTGTGTATGTGTGTGTGTGTGTGTGTGAGTGAGTGTGTATATGAATGTGTGTATGAGTGTGTGTGTGTTTGTGAGTATATGTGTGTGTATGAGTGTGTATATGAGTGTGTGTGTGTGTGTATATGTGTATGAGTGTGTGTGTGTGTGTGTGTGTTTGAGTGTGTGTTTGTGAGTTATGTGTGTGTATATGAATGTGTGTATGTTTGTGTGTGTGTGTATATATGTGTATGAGTGTGTGTGTGTGTGTGTATATGAGTGTGTGTGTATATATGTGTATGAGTGTGTGTGTGTGTGTATATGAGTGTGTGTGTGTGTGTGTTTGTGAGTATGTGTGTGTGTATGAGTGTTTATGTGTGTATGAGTGTGTATATATAAGTGTGTGTGTGTGTTTGTGAGTGAGTGTGTGTGTGTGTTTGTGAGTGAGTGTGTGTATATGAATGTGTGTATGAGTATGTGTGTTTGTGAGTATGTGTATGTATGTGTAAGAGTGTGTGTGTGTGTGTTGTGAATGTGTATGTATGTGTAAGAGTGTGTGTGTGTGTGTGTGTATGAGTGCGTGTGTTTGTGAGTATGTGTGTTTATGAGTGTGTATGAGTGTGTATATAAGTGTGTGTGTGTTTGTGAGTGAGTGTGTATATGAATGTGTGTATGAGTGTGTGTGCGTGCGTATGAGTGTGTGCGTTTGTGAGTATGTGTGTATGTGTAAGAGTGTGTGTGTGTGTGTGTGTGTGTGTGTGTATGAGTGAGTGTGTGTGTGTGTGTGTGTGTGTGTGTGTGTATGAGTGTGTGTGTGTGAAATGATTGAGACCCATAACATCTGAGGTCATGATGGTCATCTTAAATTCAAATACAGGCGGATAAATGATTAATGATAAATGATTAATGATAAATGATTAATGATAAATGATTAATGATAAATGATTAATATGGGATGTAAACATGTTATCATAGTCACATGGCATGTTGCATGAGTGCAGTTACTCATGTCAAATAAATCAAATTAAAATATTACAGTCCCAAACTGGCTTTGTGGGCTATTTTAATTATCTGCATTGTTCCCAGATGCAAATGTAAATTGTGCATAAATCCAGTGTTCGGGGCCCTGAGAGCGCTTTAGAGCTTATTTATAGAGAATAGACTAGACTGCTTAAGATCTGCCCTGCGCTGTTCACCAGTAATGAACTTTGATGTAATCTACAGGCAAATAGCAAAGCAATCTACTTATTCAAATGATGCAGCCCAGTAAACGGCTGTTTAGGGAAAATGACACCATGCAGTAAACAAATGTAAATTCGGCTGACATAAAGAGGCAGAGAATAATGATGAAGGAGCCGCGCCTGCAGCGGGTTCAAACCAAAGTGCTAATAGGTATCCGAATGGGCTCTTCATGGCACAGCTTCCATCCGGTAAATCCCCGTTAGATTAAGTCCTCTTCTGAAGAGGGGCCTAAATGTGATATGTAAACATAACTTTGCGGGGTTTACAATTAAAGGACTTCTCCATGGTTTGATCCACCACATCTGAAATGCACATGCAAATACCACAGAAAAGAATTTCCAAACACTCTTTTGTGCTGCAAGACAAAATCAAATATACTAACATGAAAGCGTTCTGTTGAGCCACTTATTTGGAAAGAAATGTATATTTTTTTTATGACACAGTTTTTTTTTACATCAACACACTGTACCAGAACACACCTCCTTCTTGCTCCATTGTCTATTTTCCCCACCTACAATATAGGCCTGAAGGTCCCCGGTTCAATTCCCAGTCCCACCATGTACCATGGTTGAAGGCACCCAACCCCAATTGCTCCCTTCATCAGTGTGTGTGTGTTTCACTGAATGGATGGGTTAAATGTGGAGGACAAATTCCTCTGTGTGTAAGTACAGTATGCAAAATAGATCACTTTATCACCTGTGTTAATCTTTGTTCTTGATGTTGAACCCCCCCCCCCCAGAACAGGTATTATTTGGGTGGTGGATTGGTGAGGGGGTTTCAGCGTTGAAGTTTTTGTAGTGCTGCTGTAGTTTCATTTAAAAACCTCAGTGACACTGCTGGGATAGGAATAATGCACCAACCAATTAATACCCGCTCAGAGGTGGTATTATTGAGTTCCTGAGCATTAGAGAACAGAGTAAAGATCACTGAAATGAAGAACACATGATGGCCCAGCTCTCAGACCAGCTGGGCTTTGTTCTTGCTAACTTTCTGACCAATGATTTGTTGTAAGGACCTGTAGAAGGTTTTATTTGCAGTAGAATTTGCACAAATGTTGGCCCAAGTGTGGAGTGGGTGGGGGAGGGGGTCGGTTTAGTATCCAAATGTCTAGCTGAACTTTTTTTGGAGTAGTTTTTGGGCATCACTGGTCTTCCCACTCTAGTTCTTTAATCCACCCACATCTCATTCTCTCTCTCTCTCTCTCTCTCTCTCTCTCTCTCTCTCTCGCTCTCTCTCTCTCTCTCGCTCTCTCTCTGTAATAGTGAGATCTGTAATTGAAGCCATGTTAGGTTCTGTGACCACATCGGTCTTGCTGGGGGAGGTAAGGCTGCCGTTCAGAAGCTGTGATGAGAAAAGGCAGAAAAGCGAAGGAGTGCGAGGGAGGGACCCTCCAGACCAGATAAAAAGAGGAGTGTGTGGTTTTCACTTTGAATTCAGGGTTCTAATCATAGTTAAGCACCGTCATGCTGCCCCGTATCCTAGCAAACACACTCCATATGAGCATGCGTGCACATGTTTAGAATTAAAGAACTACGGAAAATGCTCCGAATTCATTTGTAGCAGAACCCAAACAGGAGGCCGACTTCTGGAACTGAAATAACAGACATCCTGCTCTGTAAATGGGCGTGTTGTGGATTTCAGATAATACTTAAGCTCCAAAACTTTAAATCGGGAAACCAATAAAGAGAAAGAATAAAACATCTTAATAGTAGAATAATAACGAAACAAATAAATCAGAAAGGGCAGCTGGTTCGGCACTGAAGTTCTTCCAAGGCCTTTCTAATTGAAAGCATTGTTATGTGATTTGTAGCCAACAGAGAAAGTAAGGTTATAATAAAATAAAACAATGTGTTGTTTTGCCCGTCTTCTCAGATAACAGGGAAAAGCCACGACCCTTAAATACAAACTCTTCTGAACCCCTTTTCCTCATACGTTTTCTTTTTAACTAGTCTGGAATGGTCTTTCTTTATTTTTCAACTCCCAATTAATTTTAAGACATTTCTTGCATGTTTTTTCTTTCCAGCTGGTCTATTTACAAGAGAATAATGATGACCACAGTCATGGTTTGTAGATTGTTTCTCGGTAAATAACATTTGGTTCATGTGATCATGAGTAAAACTTGTGGCTCAGACACTGGAATGGAAGAGCTGGCATTTGCCTCATCTTTTATCTTCTGCTTAGTCCTCTACAGGGGTCACAGGGTGGGGGGATGGGGGTTCTCTAGCCTTTCCAGAGCAGAGCAGAGGAGAATGCTTCGGTTGAGCAGCAGATACATCCAGGACAGGGCGCCAATTCATCTCTTGGCACCCACACTATATGGGGCAATTTAGATAGGGGCAATTTAAAGCAATCTATTCACCTTGAATCTTCGTTTTTGGACTGTGAGTGGTAACCGAAGAACATGAAGAAAACCCACACAGACATGAGAAGAACATGGAAACTCTACCCAGATCAGGATTTGAACCTGGATCCAGGTTCTCCTCTCAGCGCTAGGGATTCCCGGTTCGAATCCCCATCTGGGTGGAGTTTCCATGTTCTCACCGTGTCCACGTGGGTCCGCGTGTGCCCAGCAATAGGTTGGCGCCTTTCAGTTGGATGTATCTGCCCAGCGCCAAATTATTGCTGGGCACACACTCACTCACACAAACATACTCTACATGGGGCAATTTGGAGAATTTGACCTTGATCCATGTTTTTGGACTGTGGGAAGAAACATGGATCAAGGTCAAGTGAATTCTCCAAATTGCCCCATGTAGAGTATGTTTGTGTGAGTGAGTGTGTGCCCAGCGATAGGTTGGCGCCCTGTCCTGGGTGTATCTGCCCAGCGCCCGAAACGTTCTCCCCTGGATGGGCATGGGGAACCCCACCGCGACCCTGATAGAGGATAAAGCGGAAGATAATGAATGAATGAATGAATTAATAATGGCCATAGTATTCAGATCTAATGAGTTATATACATTGAGCCTCACGAAATATCTAAGTACAATCAATTACTTTGTTTCACTCATTCATTATCTTCCAATTTATCCTCTATTAGGGTCGCGGTGGGGTTCCCCATGCCCATCCAGGGGAGAACGTTTCGGGCGCTGGGCAGATAGACCCAGGACAGGGCGCCAATCTATCGCTGGGCAAAAAAATAATTTCCATTAATAATCCATATTCCTCTTCTTTGAAATCAAATCCTGCAAAATAGGAGTGCACTGTGATGCATTAGCTCTCCCAGATTATTTGATTTGGTCCAGAGATCATGCATCTCCTCTCCACAAGGTCAGGAGACACGAGTCCAAGAAATATTATAATAAATAGAGTCTTTTCATTTGCTGTTTATACCATCGAGTTTAGCTCTTTAAAACTTTGCTGACCTTAAAAATAAGATACTGCACAAACTTTTGTTTGTATGAAGATGTATTGTGTCTCTAAATGGTCAGCAGCAGTCCTCTTACAGTCTCAGCGTGACGTCCCTGTTGAGTTTCGTATTCTGAGGCAAGAAAACAAAGAAATACCTTTGCAAACCGTAGCTCCTTATCTGCCTTTTCACCAGACAACCTCGTGTCTTTCTCTTTTTCTTTGTGTAATAATACAGACACTGAATCCTCGTCTGTGAGGAGAAAACACAGAAGGAAAGTTTTGTCGAGCTGGAATGTTGTGCATAGAAAATATATTAATGCAGAAGGTCAAACGATGTATTATTATCTCCAGTGGACTTAAGGCACACAGCTGCAAACAACAATACTGACTAATATTGAACATTAGAGCGAGACATGAGTTACAAATGTGTGACTGTGAGAATGAAAGGCTGTCACTGTGATGTAATACACGCTGACATTCAGCTCACCTGGTTCTGTCAGGTCCAGTTCTTATACATTTGGAATCCCACTGCTGCTCATGAAGCATCACAGCCATCATAACCCACCCTAACTCCACCAACCGCGGGGGGCATCGAGGTACGCACAGGAATGTACTGCACATCAGTCTCCAAGGTTCTCTTCTCCAATCCCGACCTTTTGAAAGCCAACTAAGGTAGATAATGCAGGAAAATTTCCCCGCCTTCAACACATGACCTGTATATACTATATATATATATATATATATATATATATATATATATATATATATACAGAACCAGTCAAAAGTTTGGACAGACCCCTTGTCTATTTCCTCTGCTTACCATATTCTTGTGTTTGTTAGTCCCCCGTCGGTTCTCTGTTCTCTATTGGTCAGGACCATTACAGAACAGGTATCATTGGGGTGGTAGATTATAAATAATCCCTGCTCTGTGGTGGTACTATTGGGGTCCTGACCATTAGAACAGTAAAGGGGACGTACACAGTATGTACTGTAGAACACAAACAGATGGACTACAGTCTGTAATTGCAGAACTACAAAGTCCATCTTTACAGTGGAACTGAGAACAATGGACAAAAAGAAGGTGTGTGCCAACATTTAACTAGTACTCTATATATGTATATCTATTTTTTTTATTATTATTTTTTTCCCCTATTACCATATATACAATATAATACCTACATTTTTCATATAATCATTACTATTATTATTTATTTGCACACACACACACACACACACACACACAATATTTATTAGTGAATTAACATAACTTGTATTTGTTAATTTATTCCTGTATTTTATCTGTATATACTATGCTTTGATAATACGAAAGTAAAAATCTGTTATGTTAATAAAGCAAATTGAATTGAAGAAGGCGGCACGGTGGCTTAGTGGTTAGCACGTTCGTCTCTCAGCGCTAGGGATTCCTGGTTCGAATCCCCATCTGGGTGGAGTTTCCATGTTCTCCCCGTGTCTGCGTGGGTTTCCTCTGGGTTCTCCGGTTTCCTCCCACAGTTTAAAAACATGGATCAAGTCAATTGAGTTCTCAAAATTGCCCCATATAGAGTGTGTCTGTGTGAGTGAGTGTGTACCCAGCGATGGATTGGCGCCCTGTCCTGGGTCTATCTGCCCAGCGCCCGAGACGTTCTCCCCTGGATGGGCATGGGGAACCCCACCGCGATCCTAATAGAGGATAAAGCGGGAGATAATGAATGAATGAATGAATTGAAGAATTGAGAGAGAGAGAGAGAGACAGAGAGACACAGAGAGAGAGAGTGGTATAAACATTCATTCATTCATTATCACCCGCTTTATCCTCTATTAGGGTCGCGGTGGGGTTCCCCATGCCCAGGGGAGAACGTCTCGGGCGCTGGGCAGATACACCCAGGACAGGGCGCCAATCCATCACTGAGCACACACTCACTCTCACACAGAGACACACTCTATATGGGGCAATTTGGCGAACTCAATTAACTTGATCCATGTTTTTGGACTGTGGGAGGAAACCGGAGAACCCGGAGGAAACCCACGCCGACACGGGGAGAACATGGAAACTCCACCCAGATGGGGATTCGAACCGGGAATCCCTAGCGCTGAGAGGCGAACATGCTAACCACTAAGCCCCAATGCCGCCCGTGGTATAAACAGATAAACATATTTTGAACTGTTCTTAATTATATATTCATATATTATATATAGAGAGTGTCTGTGTGAGTGAGTGTGTACCCAGCGATGGATTGGCGCCCTGTCCTGGGTGTATCTGTCCAGCGCCCGAGACGTTCTCCCCTGGATGGGCATGGGGAACCCCCCGGCGACCCTAATAGAGGATAAAGCGGGAGATAATGAATGAATATATTATAGATATATTTTTCATATCTAGCAATGCATTTGGGAATAAAGTGCAGAACCATCTCTTTCCATGATACATGTTTTTATACTACATCTGATTTAATGTTTAATTATGTTTAAGCCAAAAAGAATTAAACAAATGAAATAAATCAAATGAGCTGTCAACACTTTCTACCCCATGCAGTTGTAATTACCCTGATTGGCAGCTCTCACTACAGAAAGCTCCTTTCCTTCTGCAGTGGTTCTACTTCCTGCCTGGATAATTATGGCCCAAGCTGAGGCCTCGATCTGCAGCCTGGCCGGCGGTGCCCTGCGCTGCCTCCTGGTGGCTGTTACAGGGGAGTGATTACACAGACTCCTGCTTCTCATTTCATTCTGACCCTTCAGGGTTTTCCAGCTACAGTATCTGGAGTGGGAAAAGAAGCTGGTTTGGAATTGTCATGGTAACAGATTCTCATTCCGTCCTTGGCAACGGTGTTTTCACTCATGAAGCTTATTGAAATCTAAAGGCAGGATGCTTCCTGTCGATACATATCAGACTAGAACAGCGTAATTGTCCAGTTAGTGGCTGATTAGAGGAAAACAGACCGAGTCTGAGTGCAGCCTTTTGGTTTCTGCATTAAAAATAATACTATTTGAAAATCGCAGAGATGAGCTTTGTTTTAAAACATCTCATGTCTTCTCATTATTATCAGCTTGATCCTCATGTAGGTTTGCAGGGGTTCCTCATGCACATCCAAGGGAAGGTGTTTTGGGTGCTGGATCAGTCGCTAGGCACACATTTAGGCACACAGATACACAAACTACATAGGGGCAATTTATTCATTCATTCATTATCTTCCGATTTATCCTATATTAGGGTCGCGGGGGGGTGGGGGGTTCCCCATGCCCATCCAGGGGAGAACGTTTCGGGCGCTGGGCAGATACACCCAGGACAGGGCGCCAATCTATCGCTGGGCACACACTCACTTACACAGACACGCACGCATACACACTCTATATGGGGCAATTTGGAGAACTCAATTGACTTGTTCCATGTTTTTAGGCTGTGGGAGGAAACTGGAGAACCCGGAGGAAACCCACGCGGACACGGGGAGCACATGGAAACTCCACCCAGATGGGGATTCGAACCGGGAATCCCTAGTGCTGAGAGGCGAACGTGCTAACCACTAAGCCAACGTGCCACCAGGGGCAATTTAGATTGGGCAATTTATCTTATCTCATTATCTTCTGCTTAATCCTATATCTGGGACTGGAGTCGCAGTGGTGGGGATGATGGGGGGAGGAGTGGAGAACATATCAGGTGCTGGACAGATACACCCAGGACAAGGTGCCAATCCATTGCTGGGCACACTCACTCACATAAGACACGGGGAGATCATTGAACCTTCACCCAGATCGGGATTCGAACCTGGATCCCCAGCGCTGACGTGGTAACCACTAGGTTGACGTGGTAACTACTACATGACTGTGCCAGCCCTCATCACACCTGAGATTTAAATACAGATTGAGTTAAATGAATCTGTTGATTTCATTCAGTAACAAACAAAACCGAGTGGCTTGTTTTACAGAAATGATGTAATGCATTAATAAACTCTCTCATTTCCACGTTCTCAATACGAATCTAAGATTTCACGGTGTTACTTTTCATCATACAAACCCCTTGGAAGGAAAGAAAATCCACTTGAATTATTAAATTGAGAAATTTAATAGGACTTCATTAAGAGAACCTTTAACATTCCAGTAAATTTCCTCCAAATGCTAAATGAACACCGACATGCAGAGACATCGATTCGTTCTAGTATTTCATTTTATTTATTTATTCATTTGTTTGAAATTTGAGAATGGATGCCTTTTAAAGATCTGCTACAAATCTGTTTACATATTTTGCTTTAATGTGGGAATTTTGGGATATTTTCCTGATGTCCATTCAGGGGAGAACATTTCAGACGTATGGCAGAATTACCCAGGACCCTAACTCACTCACTCACACAGATATATAGGGGCAATTTAAATAGGAGCAGCCAATTCACCTTGAATCCATGTTTTTGGACTGTGGAAGGAAACTGGAGAGTGCCCAAGAGCACTTCAGCCATAGAACTTGGTGGGACCGGGAATCGAACCAGGCCCCTTTAGTTTGCAAGGCTGGTTCCTTAACCACAAACATACGACTGCCCATAAGCCATCCCATAATATAACTGGCTCATAAGCATTTCACTCCCTGTTTTTTTTTTTTTTGCTTTATTCAATCATTCACTATCTTCCGCTTTATCCTCTATTAGGGTCGCGGGGGGGTTCCCCATGCCCATCCAGGGGAGAACGTTTCGGGCGATGGGCAGATACACCCAGGACAGGGCGCCAATCTATTGCTGGGCACACACTCACTCACACACACACACACACTCTATATGGGGCAATTTGGAGAACTCAATTGACTTGATCCATGTTTTTGGACTGTGGGAGGAAACCAGAGAACCCGGAGGAAACCCACGCGGACACGTGAAGGTTCAATGTTCTCCCTGTGTCTTATGTGACCCATATGATCTGTCCAGCACCTGATATGTTCTCCACTCCTCCCCCCATCATCGCCACCCCTGCGACTCCAGTCCCAGGTATAGGATTAAGCAGAAGATGTCCCAGTGTTGGCGTGGGTTTCCTCCGGGTTCTCCGGTTTCCTCCCACAGTCCAAAAACATGGAACAAGTCAATTGAGTTCTCCAAATTGCCCCATATAGAGTGTGTATGCGTGCTTGAGATTGGGATTCGAACCGGGAATCCCTGGTGCTGAGATGCGAACGTGCTAACCACTAATCCACGACCCGCCGTTTTGTTTTAAATGGGTTCATTTAAATGCTGAATGGGTTTGAATTCTTCTTCTGGACCTAAAGAGACGGAAAAACGGGGCTCAGTTAAAGAATCTCAAAGTTTCCCTTTAACCGCGTATCACACCATGAAGTGTTTACAGAGCATCGGTTTAAAACGCTGGAATATTCTCCGAGCAGTCGACCATACAGGGCTAATTTCGGGTTTCCTTATACAAATAGCTTCCTTTCTGATGTTTTTGTTTGCTTATTTTTCCCCTCATTAAAAAGGCATGTGTGTGGGGTTAATAACTAAAGACAGATAATCATAGATGTTTGATCTTTCTTTTTTTCCCCAAGTCATATGCTGCATTTTTCCTTTTTTTTATGTAGAAAACCTACACAGATGGGCGGACTTCCACCCACCATCACACACTTAACTGAATTCTGCTTCAGCCAGCCACAGAATCTGTCCCCGGCTCTGCTGGTAGTCCAGAACCCACTCTGTACTCTGCAAAGGGCAATGAAATGAACACTACCATACAACTGCACTTGTATCACTGAGGCATGCACACACTTTCCTATGTTTCACATGCTGGCACACAGGCGGGAGTCCAGCCGTGACAGAGCCATGTGAAAATTGATGCCTGCTCCTCTCTAATTTGTTGAAGGCACCATAAAAATGGCAGCGGTGCGAATGACAATAGCTCTCACTCTCTCCCAGGCCCCTGACAAGGCTGCTCGTTTTCTCCGAGGTCTCCGAATTGCACATCTGGCCTCTATAAAGCCTCTGCAGCTGTTACTCAAATTATGTGTGTGTTTTGGTGGGTCCTTTACCGCACAATGCAAAATTTGGTCGTCGATTAGTGGCCGTTGCTTTGCCTTACTCTTTAATTCTCAGGGCTATTGATTTACCTTCAGCCCTGATTTGCCTGCGTTTGGCCTCTCATTAGCCGGCAGGACTTTTATTTTATTTAAATGAAATCCAAACAGAAACTAGGAAGAGCCATACAGCGCGGGCCACACTGGTGCAAACACTGGGAACGGCATCTTGTTGGGAGACGGATCATAGCCATTTCATAGCTCTGAATTCCATTTGTTTCATCTATTCCACGCCTTCCTGTGTGGAAAACTTCAAAGTGGAGCTCAAACAGTTGCCAAGCAACAATTCTCTCTTTTTTTTTTTTTTCTAGCCCAACAGCAGCTTTTTCTCTCTTGTTGTCGGCAGGGTGATCCTCTGGGAATTAGCTATGGAAGCTCGAATTTGAATCCCATTCACCATCACACATCCAACACCGTCCAAAAACATCGGGAAATGGGAACGAATGAAGAAAAGACCAGAAAGTGAACATAAAGGACAGATCACTTATTCCTCGCATCTCCAAACTAATCGAAAAGCTGTTTCCTTTACAGGGGAGTAGATCAAAACCTTTAGTGGATGTTAACCATGGAGAGATTTTACTGATGGGATGTTCTAACTGAGGCCAATGGGACTATTAGCCATTTGAATATTTAATCTGCAGCTGAGGAATTTCAACCTGCTTGCCTGAATGAGACACATTAAGATTAAATCATACATACATACATTATCTTCCGCTTTATCCTCTATTAGGGTTGCGGGGGGGGGGGGGGGGGTTCCCCATGCCCATCCAGGGGAGAACGTTTCGGGCGCTGGGCAGATACACCCAGGACAGGGCGCCAATCTATCGCTGGGCACACACTCACACACACGCACACAAACACACTCTATATGGGGCAATTTGGAGAACTCAAGTAACTTGATCCATGTTTTTGGACTGTGGGAGGAAACCGGAGAACCCGGAGGAAACCCACGCAGACGCGGGGAGAACATGGAAACTCCACCCAGATGGGGATTCGAACCGGGAATCCCTAGTGCTGAGAGGAGAACGTGCTAAACCACTAAGCCACCGTGCTGCCGCAAGATTAAATACATTTTAATTCTATTTTTCATTATTCAAGCTCCACAGATCATACAAAGTATCAGTCAAAAGTTAGGACACGCCCACTTACCATAGAAATGGACTTTGTAGTTTTATAATTACAGACTGTAGTCCATATGTTCCACTTGGTGTAATCTATGATAATTAAGTGTATTATATATAATAATCATACTGGTGGTCAGTTTATAATGGTTTTTCTGTTGAGCAGATATAAATATAGTTTTTTTTTTATAATTATTTTAGCACACCTGTCCCCTGTTGCCATTTGACAAACACGTAAATAATTACTTATAGGCTCTCTGGGTGGTTTATGGTCTCCGAGCAACGTTTCCGAATCCTTTACAGCCCTCCACAGTGTGCTTAATTCAGCAGGAGTTTGTAGCTGCCTGTTTTACCTGCTGTACCAAATAATCCCCCGCATCTGGGATCAATGTCCAGTGATTTTCTCAGCCAGTCGAAATGTCTCAGTGTTTCATTCGGTTAATAAAACTTGGCCTTCTTCATCCCGCCACTATTTGGAAACGAAAGACAAAAGGCCAGGAATGTGCAGCAGACAAATCTGATAAAAACAAGGAATTGACTGTTTATAGAAATACTTGAGTATGAGTTCAATACACGATCAAAAACATACAACATCCAAAAGATATCATTTAAAAAATCTCAGGGAAATAAGATGAAGAAGCCAATTGCATCTACCAGTCATAAACCCAATATGCAAAAACATTGAGAACACGTTTTGGGTGCTGGGCAGATACATCAAGGACAGGGCGCCAATCTATCATTGGGCACACACACACACTCACACACTGAAACATACACACTGACACACACACACTGACACACACACACACACACGCTATATAGGGGAATTTAAATATGGTAATTTAGAGAAGCCTTGAATTCACCTTGTGTGCCCAGCAATGGTTTGGCGCTCTGTCCTGGGTGTATCTGCCCAGCACCCGACACATTCTTCTGGATGGGCATGGGGAACCCCCCCCCCATACCCCTAGTAGAGGATTAAGCGGACGATGATGAGATAAGATGAAAATAAAAACAGAGAGCGGCATGCTGGCGTACTGGTTAACACGTCAGCCTCTCGGTGCTGGGGATCCAGATTCTAATCTCAATCTGGGTGGAGTTTCCATGTTCCCCCTGTATCCACGTGGGTTTCCTCCCACAGTCAAGAAACATCGAGTCAAGGTAAATTGGCTGTGCATATTAAAATTTGCCCCATATATCTGTGTGAGTAAGTGTGTGCCCAGTGATGGATTACGCCCAGTCCTGGGTGTATCTGCCCTATGCTCCCAGGGAAGGGCATGGGGAACCACCCTGCACCCCTTAAGCAGTCAGTATAATAAGGTTAAATGAGATAAAACTGGTCAATATTAGTTTCCTATTCAATAAAGGCTTGAAATGTTCAAATAAATTCATAAAACTGAATAACCTTTGGGTGGCACGGTGGCTAAGTGGTTTAGCATGTTCTCCTCTCAGCACTAGGGATTCCCAGTTCGAATCCCAATCTGGGTGGAGTTTCCATGTTCTCCCCGTGTCTGCGTGGATTTCCTCCGGGTTCTCCGGTTTCCTCCCACAGTCCAAAAACATGAATCAAGTCAATTGAGTTCTCCAAATTGCCCCATATAGAGTGTGTGAGTGAGTGAGTGTGTGCCCAGCGATGGATTGGCGCCCTGTCCTGGGTGTATCTGCCCAGCGCCCGAAACGTTCTCCTCTGGATGGGCATGGGGAACCCCCCCACGACCCTAATATAGGATAAAGCGGAAGATAATGGATAAATGAATGGATGAATAACCTTTTGACCGTGGATTGCATGTAGAGCCATGACGAGCATGAAGGAGAATCCAGAATTCAATATATTTAGGATCTTCATTAACTTCTTGTAGCAACTCCTCCTTTAATACTTTTCACTCTGTGCTAATATGAACACATGCATACTTGCTGTTATTGCCCTTGTTTATTTTTATTGCCTTTGTGTTTTGGGGTAATCTAAAAAGTGCAACATGTGGAACAAACGCATAATGTAAAACTGAACCCGCGCAAAATTAAAGAAACAAACGTATAGTGGACTATCTGAGAATGCAACATAAATGTACTGTATATTAGATTTGGAAGTAAACTGTGTTCTCATTTCTCTAAACCAGCCTCGTTTTCCGGAATTCTTTAAATGTGAAGCGCACATGAGACATGAGAGTATAAATGAAGCAGTTTTTCTCTCTGCCATATGTTAGAGTCACCTGCATGGAGACAAACCAGACTGTCAGAAGAAATGTAATAGTCCTGCTCTCCATAATAATGAGAGCAAATGTCTAATGCAAGAGACCTGAGTATCTGATGGAACTGAACTTGAAGTGTGGAAAGGTGCTTAAAATGGGGGAAAGGAATCGAAAAAAGAGAGAATGTCAAATAGGCTGAGATATAAAAAAAAAGAAGTCAAATGGGAGACAAAGCGAAATGAAAGTGGGATGGAGATGAAGTGAGACAGGCTTTGCGGCGTGATGACTGTGCCAGGTCCTGGCATGTTCCAGCAGTGTCTGGACTGAGCACATCGAGGAGCGCAGTGAGCAGGTCCGGGCACTGTTAGCAGCTCCGCCATGACTGCAAACACTCGCCTCCTGAAATAGCTCACAAATCCATATGGCTTTCAACACTTATACACAGTTTGCTTTACCTTTGTTCTCGGCTACAAAATGGATCTGTAGTGTTGCGGCGCTCATACATCACCTTAACAAAAAAGGGAGACAGGTGTTTGGGGCATTTGTAGTGTGAGTGTGATATAGTAGACAGCCGGGGTTCCAGAAACAATACATAGTTTTTATTGTTGAAGTAACCCAGAGGCTGTGTCCAAAACCTCAGAACATCAATACAAACTAAACAATGGACTACCGTTGTGTGTTAAATACTTTTTTGAAGAAACAGAAATGTGCTTTTTAGAAATGATTTGATCATTTATCCACTTTTAACATTAACTAATATAAATGATCATTATAGCATATAAATCAGTGAGGCCTCCGGGCCTCCGGAGCCTTCCCTGCTGGACTAAAGAATATCTGAATCACAGACGTTCTTTATTATTCCTTATATTTAGACTAACCATTTTAACTAATCAGATTTTGAGTTGACAACACCAAGGCCCTCTAGGAGGCGTTATGTCGGCGTATTCACGCCCTCTGATTGGACAGTCAGTGTTTCCCTTTTTGGTCAAACCGACATTTTCTGCAAATTAAAATGATGCCTGAAATACGACTCGACTTTTAGCATCAGCTTCTGTGGCAACAGAAAAGAACTTCTTAATGGAACTCTTTTTGAGATAAAAGGAGGCTGGATTTTGTAAAAATAATCAGGATTTGAACATGATTTTTGGTCAGTGATATTTTCTAAAAAATATTTCAGTTTTATGAGATTATTGTTAGTGATTTTTTCAAATGAATTTATATATTTGCAATGCAAAGACTTTTTATACTGCATTTCTGCATAATAGGATGTTTTTATAGACATGAAATAGTTATTTACAGGTGGATTGATTCAGGTGGAGCGTCACTGAAGGCCCAGGAGTGAAGATATCTCACTGCTGGCCTGTCAGCACTGTTAGTACACTTGGTACTGACCCGCAGACTGTAAGTCAGTTGTGGTGCCCCTATGACCCACAACACAACTGGTTTACATTGGCAGGACTTCTTACGTTAGCGCTAAGCGGCCCACATACTAGACTTAATGGCCCACATGTTCTCATAGACATCTGGTCCACACCTACATGTGAGCCACTTTTGGATCATAAGATGCCCACACCTTGCAAACAGTGACAGTCCTAGTGCTAATGCATGTACTGTGTTATTAGTTCTCATTACTCAGGGTCTCATGGATTAAAAATGTGTAATAATCACTGTATTTTGTGTATTATTATTAGAAAATGGCAGTCATGCTGTTGGACGTTGGTGGCTTTATGGGAGCACATTTGTGTTTTAGTAGTGGGAAGGATTTTTGGACCTCTACTAGTCATTTGGCAGCTTTCGTTTTGCAGACATGGCAACCAGCATGGACAGTGTGACTTGGGTTTCTGGGCTTCTTCTTTTGAAGAAGGAAACTGAATGAGGTTAAGGGGGTTAGCTTTAACAGAAGTCACCCGCCACCTCTCTCTCTGTCTTGCTCTCGCTCACTCTCTCTCTCTCTTGCTCACTCACTCACTCTCTCATGCACAGATGCCTGTGGTCTCTTGTCCATTAATTTAGCCAACACCCAGTTACAGAGAGGGATCCAGCATTGCCTGTGCCATGCTGAAGTGGCTCTGATGCAGAGCCAACCACCCCTCAGTTAGAAAGAGATGGAGAAAAGAAGAGCGAGTGCAAGAGCGCACGCTGAGCAGCATGGAGCCCTTCAGAGAATGAAATCTGGAGTTAACCACATGGTTCTCAGATCCCTACCAGAATTCTCTGCTTTACCAAGTTCACCCCGCATGCGGCCAAGACATTCTGTATCTATTTAAAAACACTTCTCGCCACTGAGGTCAATATAAAAGCCTTTTAACATCTACATTTTGTCAGTCAGCAGGCATTTTACACATAACAACCAACGGATTATGCAAACAGACAACTGCATATCCAAACTGATATATCCTTCAACTAATAACCAGCAGCCTAATGCACACGGGGCTGAGGCAAAATTATTTAACAACACACACCCCACACTGGTACTTAATGCTAGTAACTAGTACAACACGATGTTAAGATTGAGTCATGATTGAGTTAAGATTAAGTTAACAGCAACCTAAACTACAGCGTGTGCTTTCCGTGAAGTCTTAATAAAGCCGTCACACGCAGCTCTTTGTTATTGGTGGGTTTTGTACCGTGTGCTTTGTTTTACCTGATAGGTCCGATTGTGTTTTAAAGTTCTTTTGTAGCGACTCGTTATACTGCATTCATTTCCTTAAACCCCGGGCCACAATGAGAAATGATGAATATGTTCATGTGCAGCTCAACCTGCAGTGCGCGAGGCATTGTTCCAGCCGCGTGAAAGGAAATTTGAGCGAGCCGCACAAAAGTGCGCCACGTCAAAAATGCCTGACGAGGCAATTAGGACAAAAACGATTCAAATTAAATTGGAGGAGGTGCAAGGAGGCCGATCTGGATTTTCCTCCGTCATGGCGAGAGGTCATTTCGAATGGAAAATCCCAGCGAAATCCAGCACCAGCCGCCGGATGGGTGTGTGAGCGCTCGCTATGTTTTTGTGTTTAAGCCCCACAGTGAGTGTGGTTGAATAACTTGAGTGATGAGAGTATTATGTGGAGCATTAAAGCTTAGAACCATGTGTCACTTCATTATCTAGATATCATTACAATTATAGAGCTTTTGGTTCCATTTGTCAGAGGCCGGCTCCAGAGGCGTGCAGCGGTCCAGGCTTAATCAGAAGCAGACAGACGCTCCTTGATGTCTGTCGTCGCCTCCTTTTATCCTCCCTTTTTCGTTTCTAATTCTCTCTCTGTCTCTTCCACTTTTGCAGTCGGACTCAGTGCCAGAAATCTACATAAGAACTCTCACTGCTGAGCTCCTCAGTCAACTGATAAAAAACCAAAGCATCTCTAAAGCACACCATCCAACGCTGCGCACACACACACACACACACACACACACACACACACACACACACACACACACACACACACACACACACACACACGCGCCTGTTTTCATGCCTTGTGAAGACTTCACATAGCCTTTTCATTTCATGGTGACTTTACCAAAAGCTAGGTTAAACCCTAACCTTAAAACATGCCTTCACCTAAAAATGTAAGGATAGACACACCACATGACAAACCACATGTGTGCTAGCACACACACACACACACACACACACACACACATCCATTATCTTCCGCTTAATCCTATACTAAGGTCACGGCAGGGTTCCCCATGCCCATCCAGGGGAGAACATTTTGGGCGCTGAGCAGATACACCCAGGACAGGACACTAATCAATCGCTGGACGCACACTCACTCACTCTCTCACTCACTCACTCAGACCAACATATTATATAGGGGCAATTTAGAGCCGCCAATCTACATTAAACCTTTGTTTTTGCACTGTGAAACTGTAGAACCTGGAGGAAACCCATGCAGACACATGGAGAACATGGAAAGTCCGCCCAGACTGGGATTTGAACCTGGATCCCCAGCGCTGAGAAGCGGACCACTACGCCTCCATGCCGTGCAGGTACAATTATACTAAAACAAAACGGTCCTTCCCCAAACTCTTCCACAAGTTTGAAAGCAAGCGATTATTCTGGATTTTATCCACCTGCAGCAGTAGGGTTGAATAAAACACCTGAATTTAATGATTATGAGATGTGATTCAGTCCCTTTGTCCAGATCTGTTTCTTGGTAGTAGAAAATAATCATCCCATTAAAGACAAGAACATATAACAAATAAGGCATAAAGAGATCAGGTTGCAAATTCTGCAGTAAGCCTTTAATAGGAACCACCCATAATATTGTGGCTTCCTGCTGCCCACTAATGAAACCACAATTGACAGAATGAGCAAATAACAAAACTGCCATTTTGCTTCACTAACAAAGTTCTCATCTGTGATAATCCAGGCGGATAAATGGATCAGTCTCCATGGCTACAGGCAGCAGGAGCGTTGGGACAGGCGAATATGGAACTTGCCCAAACAGATGGGGAGTAAGACGGTGCGGCGTGGATCGATATCCATGCGCTCTACTGAACACTGGCTCCTCTTTTCTGGCCAAAAGTGGCCCAAGGGCTAGAACGGGCTCCGCGCTCTCCTGCAGACAATGAGCTCTCATTGTCTCATGGTACACTGCATGTACTGTCAGAGGAGAGACAGAAGAAGAATCTGGGAGGTCAAGGGGTGATGGATGAGTTTACAACAAGGACTGTAAATGCCTTTTACCACGCTTTTTCTTCATTGGTTACTCCGATGAATGAACTGCATTGTTGGGAAGGAAGCGGATAAGGTCACCATCGCATTAACTTACCCCCTAGTTGTGTTAATTCCACGTGAGTTGTGGTAACTGCTCCCTCATCATGGTGCATTTACAGTAATGAGAACACACAGGAGCTCAATTACAGCACCAGTCAAAAGTTTAGACACACCCCCTGCTTGCTCCATCCTCCATTTCCTCCATTATCATATAGATGATCGTTGTAGTTTTATAATTACAGACTGTAGGCCATCTATGTTCTTGTGTTTGTTAGTCCCCTGTTGGTTCTCTGTTCTCTATTGGTCAGGAGCATCACAGAACAGGTATCATTTGGGTGGTGGATTGTTTATTGTGTGACACTGATGTGGTGAGGGGTTTTTAATGCATTTAAACTAGCTAAGTAACTAAAAAATAATGTTTTTTTTACTCTTTTTTTTACTTTATTCCTCAAACACACAAATGGACCATTATTTAGCAACCTCTTGCAACGTTTAAGACAGCCAATAGCTACTTTCCTTACTGAGGAGTTGGCAACAGTGTTTGAAAGCGAGGCGGTGACCAGCTAGCTTAAAGCTCTTTTAGACAAAGCATGTGTCGGTTCCTGCTCTCGCAGTTGTGCAGACGTTTAGAGGTGAGACTTACTATATAAGGAACCTGACTATATCGGGAGAAAATAGGTTAAAGAAAACAATGTGTTGGTGTTTGTATGTGCAGAACTTGGAAAAAAGAATAGTGTCTCCTGCCACAGGCTGTCTATGTGCGAGTGCGAGTGCGAGTGTGGGGGTGGTGTTGCTATGTATAAATGACTAGAGGTTTGCTGCGATGGCTGTAGGCTCGGGTTGAAAAGCCATGGCAGAAGGTCATTAGATTCTGGTTTCACATTAGCATGTTGTGAATGGGATTACCCAGCGAGAGGAACCCAGAGGACATGGAACTGCGCACAACACACAAACAAACCCTACAGGCAGCACCGCTATCAGTGTAGTCATTAGTCGAACCCCTGCATACGCCGTTCAAACTCTCTCCTTCCTCTGCTTCCCCTTTCTCACTCGTACTTATGGAACAAAGAGGAAAAGAGCCTCGCCAACCTACCATTCACAAGCCCATAATGGTAAAACACTTGCTGAAGTATCATTTCGCATAATGGCAGGCTTTCTTTTGCAAATATCAGTGCTCTTATTTTCCTACCCTGAATGACCCCATGCACATGCACTTCGGTTTCATAAAGCCTCAGTGCAGTGCGTCACAAATTACAGCACAAACCACAGCACAGGGACATTTATTACGATAAATGTTCATCTATGTTTATTGCCTGCGACGCTCGAGAAACAATTAGGCCCAATAGCCTGCAAATGTCTTTTTATTGCATTATCTACACATCTGACCCGCTATAGCAGGGGAAGTATATTAAACAATAATTCAAATGCTCCTCGCTGGATGAAAACGCAAGCGTTTCCCAACGATCTGCAGCCTTACATCTGATAACGGTTTGCATTTGTGGGGGGGGGGGGGGGGGGGGGGGGGGGGGGGGGGGGCGTGCCGAAAATGGAGAATGTGATTTCTGAAAACGGTTTATAATGGATTCCAAAGTGCAGTTGTTGGGGCAGTCAATAAATGTTTAAGAGAAGCTTGTTTTAGAACACTTCTGTGAATTCCCCGCTCATTTGCAGCTTCGAATGAAGCTCGGAGAACTGTATAATTCATCAGGTTCCGAGACGGAACTGTGTCCTGAGAGAGATGTTAAAGAAGTGTTAGAAATGGAGCATGTGTAAAGATCACATGGATGAATGGGATTTAGCCGAATATAATGGATGCATAGAATGATGGAAATAGTGGCGTTGTGATTAGCATGTCTCGTGCTCAGCGCTGCAGATCCAGGTTCGAATCCCGATCTGGGTGGAGTTTTCATGTTCTCCCCGTGTCCGTGTGGGTTCCCTCTGGTTTCCTTCCACAGTCCAAAAACAAGGGTTCAGGGTGAATTGAGTACTTTACATTGTCTCTATATAGTGTGTTTATGTGATTGAGTGTGTGCCCAGTGATAGATTGGCACCCTGTCCTGGGTGTATCGTCACAGCACCCGATGGCATGAGAAACCCCCACCGTGACCTAAGTTAAGGCAGTTGTGTTTAAGGATCCAACCTTGTGACCTGAAGGTCCCTGGTTCGATTCCTGGTCCCACTAGGAATTATGGATAAAGTGCCCTTGGGCAAGGCACCTAACCTCAAGTGCTTCCAGGGCACCGGGTACAGGGCTGCAATTGCCTCTATATAGTGTGTGTTTATGTGATTGAGTGTGTGCCCAGTGATAGATTGGCACCCTGTCCTGGGTGTACCTGCACAGCACCCGATGGCATGAGAAACCCCCACCGTGACCCTAATAGAGGCAGTTTTGGTTAAGGATCCAACCTTGTGACCTGAAGGTCCCTGGTTCGATTCCCAGTCCCACTAGGAATTATGGATAAAGTGCCCTTGGGCAAGGCACCTAACCTCAAGTGCTTCCAGGGCACCGGGTACAGGGCTGCCCACCGCTCCGGGCATGTGTGCTCACAGCACTTAGTGTGTTTGTGTGTCTCACTGTGCAGTCACAGTTGTTTCGACCTGTCCAAAATGATGTTTTTACATGTTTTTGGGAGACCCAAGTTTAAATTAGGGTTCACAGACCCCCCCCATTCCCCTCATAATTCATGCTCTCTCTGCATGTGTCTAATGAACGTCTCCGAATCGGTTCTTTATTTTGCTTTTTCAGTTTGCTGGACATCGATCGATCCAGCTGATCTAGAATCTGATGTTGTACAGTGGTACTGAATCAGAGTCATCTCAAAACTACATCCATTCTTAAGTTTACTTCATTCAGGCCTGTGAGAAACCTCAGCAGTGCCCTCTACCGATCAATACAGTGTATCACCACAGACGGATCCGAACTGAAGTCAGCATTTTAAGTTTTATTACAATTAATTAGACTTCTACATTCCATTTAGAAACATTCAGCCTTAATTACAACAAATAAACATATTAAATAAAAAAGCCTAATATGTCAAGATACAAATGTCGCAAGAAAACCTTCAGGTTTGTTCATCTCTCCGGCCGATTCCATTGTGCAGGAGGGTCTCTGGGTCCTTTCGGTTTCTTTACTCTGTGATTAAAACCTAAGACACAGAAATCATACAAAAATAATTAAAGGAAAAATATGAACATCGATTTAGTATCGCGGCACGGTGGCTTAGTGGTTAGCACGTTCGCCTCTCAGCACTAGGGATTCCCGGTTCGAATCCCATTCTGGGTGGAATTTCCATGTTCTCCCCGTGTCTGCGTGGGTTTCCTCCGGGTTCTCCGGTTTCCTCCCACAATCCAAAAACATGGAACAAGTCAATTGAATTCTCAAAAATTGCCCCATATAGAGTGTGTCTGTGTGAGTGAGTGTGTGCCCAGCGATGGATTGGCGCCCTGTCCTGGGTGTATCTGCCCAGCGCCCGAGACATTCTCCCCTGGATGGGCATGGGGTACCTCCCCCGCAACCCTAATAGAGGATAAAGCGAGATGAATGAATGAATGATTTAGTATCATCAGAAGTTTAAAACATAATACAGCTGGCCATTAGAAGCACAAACACAAATTATTTAACTTATTTAGTACCTTAAACACAATTTGTTAATAAATACTTTATTTATACAGCAAGTGTTAATATATACAGTAGCAGGCAGACGTTTGGACACGCCCCATTTATGCTCTGCGCTGAGAATGGAATCCTGATCTGGGTGCAGTGTCCGTGTTCTCCCCGCATCTGTGTGGGTTTTCTCTGGGTTCTCCATTTTCCTCCCACAGCCCAAAAACAAGGATTCATTCGCCCCTGGATGGGCCTGGATGGGTGGATGGATGGACGTTTACCCACCTTTCACCCTATGAATGCTGGAATAGCTCCAGCATCCTGAGCTACCCTAATTAAAATGTAATGGAGGCATGAACACCAGTGTATTTTAATTAACAGTATACGCTACTTATTTTTAGTTGTAACATTACGCCAGTGCTTTTTCAGTGATGTATGTTGGGTGTCAGTGATAGTTACCTATGCCTCCAGGGCTGCAGTAGTTGCTTTGGTTGTCCTTGAACGGAGCGGAGACGTACTCGTAGTCATCTTCTGAGGAGCTATCTCGCTCTGCAGAAGAGGAGGTGACAAATAAAAGCAGGTCAATTTAACCACATGGCTGTAGGTGTAAAAAAGGTTAAGAACAGACGAGAAAGAAAAAAAATTAGCACTTGAGGGAGCGAGAAAGAGGACGGAGTGAGAGTGACTTTACGTATACACCAGAGACTGAAAGGAAGAGGCTGAGACTACGCTAATAATTCTTCCTGTTTATATCTTCACAGCACTTGAAACTGCTCTGACTAACGAGGAGTCTCAGGGGTAGTTAAGACTTCACCAGAAATTCGGTTCAGACTCAGATCTCAGGACCCCCCACCTCTAAACACACAAACTCAGAGCTTTGCATGGGGTATTCGCTCCTGAGTTATTAACTCATTCATTCATTATCTCCCACTTTATCCTCTATTAGGGTCGCGGTGGGGTTCCCCATGCCCATCCAGGGGAGAACATCTCGGGTGCTGGGCAGATACACCCAGGACGGGGTGCCAATCCATCGCTGGGCACACACTCACTCACACAAACACACTCTATATGGGGCAATTTTTGAGAATTCAATTGACTTAATCCATGTTTTTGGACTGTGGGAGGAAACCGGAGAACCCGGAGGAAACCCACGCAGACACGGGGAGAACATGGAAACTCCACCCAGATGGGGATTCGAACCGGGAATCCCTAGCGCTGAGAGGCGAACGTGCTAACCACTAAGCCACCATGCCGCATTGAGTTATTAACTCTTTGGAATAATGCTCAATGAGAGAGATTTCATTTTTTTTGGCAAGATTTCACGGGATGCCAAAATGTTTCACCCTGACGACACTGCTGTCGCTGATCAGCTGATTAAATTAATGCTGAAGAACTGGGTTTACACGTTTTCCATTTAAAATGCTCAGTGAGTGGGTTGCTTTTGTTCATGTTGTATTTGTAGATGTAAAAATACTTACTTGGTCCTTGTGCTAATGCAGAATGAGGCTGTAAATTAACCAGAAATCAAACATCAGTACCTTTATTTGGAATATTTCATCAAAAAATATTGTAAAAACATCAACATACATTTCAAATGTTCAATTCCCACACACAGGATGTTAATAATAACCACACATGTAAACACACTTTTAAAGAAGAAAGGGTGACGTCATAAAAAGCCGTGTTTAGGAAGGTGTGGGCTTACGAGCCTAACCACATATGTCTTTAATCTGCAAGATGTCACTGAAAAGTCAAATTTAAGTTCCGGGTTCTGTGAACTAGTGACTTAGTGAGGGTCTGTCATCATCATCTAAATGTTATCTGAAGTATATTTGTACATGGAATATTTTATTCACCATCTATATATTAATGACATTCAGACCTGTTTTCATGTGTGAGGTCATTACGCACGCCAGGCTTTTATTCAAAGCAGTGTATAAGTATCTGAATACTGTATAAGTATCTGAATGTGATTGGGTTCCACACTGGAAACTGTTTTTAGTCAACTGTGCACCTGTCTTTTCCGTCACGAGATAACAATACGCCAGAAATGTACATGAACACACCTTATTTCAAGCTGGCCATGCCCATCGGGGGAGATATATTCATATTTGGCGTTGCTATTTAAACGACGCAGGAGGCAAGTATGAAAATAGTTGGTGGGGTGTAAGATAACAATGTGCAGGGTGTAAGAAAAGGGCTGAAGGCAACATCACCATGCTAACGAAGGGCAGACACACAGACTAACACTTACACTCAGGTCTGTAGACTATGAGAGAAAATCGGAGCTTACTGAGGTAACCAACACAGACATAGGGAGAACATGCAAACTCAACACAGAAAGGACCTTGCCTACTAAGATAAGAAAGGCTTTAAAGATCTCTTAAAAATGATGGATGAAACTCAAATTTTTAACATGGCATAAGGTTGTTCAAACAATGCAGAGTTAGTGTTGATCATAAAGTTAAAGGTTGTACTACAAAATATTACAGATGGTTAATTAAATGGTATTAATTGTTAAGTAACACAAGTTAACATACACAGCTCCTAAAATAAAATAACCTCTGGGTTCTCAGGTTTCCTCCTACAAAGTCCAAAAACTTTAATTCTAGGTAAATTTATCTAGGGTTAGGATTAGGGTTAGATTGCCCCTATATATTGTATGTGTTTGTGTCTGTGAGTGAGTGTGTGCCCAGCGATGAATTGGGGCCCTGTCCTGAGAGTGTCTGCCCAGCGCCTGAAACGTTCTCCCTTGATGGGCATGGGGAACCCCCCCCTTCTGACCTTAGTATATGAATGGACAAATGTTTATTAATACAGTTTGCAACGATGCACAATACTGTAATAAAATAAATGTTACCTGAGATTCTTTGGGCCGGAAATCTAATAAAAAAAAGAAAAACAGTCAGGAGTGGGATGAATCTGTGCAACACTCAACAAAACCGTCATTAATAAATATGATAAACAATTAGTTAACAATGAGTTCTCCAAAATTGTATTGAGTGTGTATGTCTGTGTGAGTGTGTGCCCAGCGATAGATTGGCGCCCTGTCTTGGGTGTATCTGCCCAGCGCCCGAAACGTTCTCCCCTGGATGGGCATGGGGAACCCCCCCCTCGCGACCCTAATATAGGATAAAGCGGAAGATAATGGATGGATGAAATTAGGGGTGAGCTGCAATATTCGCTGATTCGACGATTCGATTCGGAGAACCGTAGTCGACTATGAACCTCATAGTCGAATGTACCATTTTGACCACATGGGGGAGCCCATGGCTGCTGCTAAGCATTAGTTTTTACATGAAATGTCTTTGTTTTCGTTATATATATATAGCCTTTTGTCAAATAAAATCATCCTAATCATCCTAAAACTCATTGATCTGAGTGTTTTAGGTTTTTCCTTTGAAGTGTAAAAAATCCAGAACGGGGATCCCATTTACGGTGCTCTAGAAAAACAAGTAAAATATATTTTTTTAAAATCTTTTTTTAAAAACCACGCTTATAGCGCCATCTTGTGGTGAAATTTTAACTGATTCGACTATCAGTCGACTATAGGGAAAATCTGACGAATCAGATTCGACTATGAAAATCCTTAGTTGAAGACACCCCTAGATGAATTAGTTAACAGTTTATCAGGAGCATTCAGGACCCTGTTTGTATTGATGTAGAGCATCAGTTGCTGTGAAGCCCCTCAGGGAGCACCTCACTTAAAAAAATCAACAATAACAACAAAGTGCATGACTATTCTGTTATTCCCCGGTGAAACCCTGACCTATTCATCACCCTCTTTTACACAACCTACCATCCAGCTGCTCTGTATTGCTCACTCTGTGTGCATTGTAATCTGGAACAACGCAATATAATCTGTCACACAGTGAGGTTAGTTCGATTGCACACTTCACTATTTCTGACATTTGTTCATGCATCCTTTGTACTGATCACTACAGCGGTCATAACATTGTGTCAGTTTTACATTCACATAATTTGGAAACCTAACCACCTTACATTAACCGACATGAAGGTCCCTTCACTGATGTGGTGATGGGTTTTTAGTGCAGCAATGAGGCTGTAGTTTCATTTAAACACCTCAGTGACACTGTTGGGATAGGAATAATATCACCCACTAAATAATCCCTGATCTGTGGTGGTACTATTGGGGTTCTGACCATTAGAACAGAGTAAAGGGGACGTACACAGTATGTACTGTAGAACAAACAGATGGAATAAAGTCTGGACTTGTAGAACTACAAGGTCCAATGAGTGTGTGCATATATGTATGTATTTTTTATATATATATATATAAAAATATAAAATTAACATTTATAACTGGGAACTAGCAAAGCATAATCTTAGAATGACTTCCCCTAAACAAACTGTGACTTCCCGTACGTTTATCAAGTTCTCAGCTTTGCAATCTACATTTTAGCACTGATGTATCACAGTGTACCATCAGAACAGCTATTCAAAATATTTTTGTTTTAAAGAATCTGTTTGAACTCGGCAGATCCTCACCTGGCATGGGTTCATAGCCGTCATCTGTCTTCAGCGGGACCCCCGAGACCCGATGGCTCACTGGCAGGGGCCGACTGTAAACCGGAGTTGTAGGTGTGTTTGTTGTCTGTCTGGTTTTGGGCTTTACAGTACTGTACAGCTCAGTTAGAGGTTTAGTGATTTCATTGTCATAGTGATGGAGAGGAGAAGCAGGGGGGGGCTTAGTCTTGTTGACAACGGCATATGTCTCATTCATTCTGCTGGATGAGGGCGGATGAGAGGACCGGGGCCGCAGTGGAGGAGGTCTGCACAGAGGGAAGGAGGTGTGGTTATGATGCGGAATGATGAGTACGGTTTGAGATAAACTTTGTGGCTCATTAATGTCAGATTTAAAAGGCGATTCTTTGATCTAGTCTGATTCGATACTTTTTGAAAGCAGAAGTTTTGCTGGGGGTATGATATTAATGATTAGATATTAAAATAGATTATCTTTTTTACAGCAGAAAGTAATGAACACCCCTGACACACAGCCTTTGTAAGCGGTAACATCTCATGCCGCAGCGAGAGACATATATGGACCAACAGGGCTTTATTTAAACATCCATCCATCTATTATCTTCCACTTTATCCTATATTAGGGTCGTGGGGAGGTTCTCCATGCCCATCCAGGGGAGAACGTCTCGGGCGCTGGGCAGATACACCCAGGACAGGGCGCCAATCTATCGCTGGGCACACACTAACTCACACGCACACATACACACTCTATATGGGGCAATTTGGAGAACTCAATAGACATGATCCATGTTTTTGGACTGTGGGAGGAAACCAGAGAACCCTGAGGAAACCCACGCGGACACAGGGAGAACATGGAAACTCCACCCAGATGGGGATTCGAACCGGGAATGCCTAGTGCTGAGAGGCGAACGTGCTAACCACTAAGCCACCGTGCCGCCCTTTATTTAAACAGACAGTATTTTAAATACATTTTACATAAACGTGGATACGTGGATATAATACGGGATCTCTCTCGCCGCAGCATGCGATGTTACAGTTTATAAAGGCTGCACACACGCTTATTTTAAACGTACGAGTTAAAAATCTAACATAATAAATACTGTAGTCTTTACATTTCTTACTTTTGTCACATTCTGTCTCTAAGAAAACAGGAAAGCAGGCTTTTCATCTTTGTGTGCGTGTGTGTGGGTGTGTGTGTGTGTGTGGGTGTGTGTGTGTATCATCAGTTCTGGTAAATTTAACATCAAATTGAAATTTGTTTAATAGATTCATAATGACAATTTTACAGCTTGTTGGCTGTCACACTTCGGTCACTTCGCACTGCTCTGCCCTATTTGTCCTCATTTACTTTCTTCTTATTACTCATTCAGTTTATATGCTTTAAATAGTTTTACGTGACTGATTTTATTAAAATTATAAAGGTAGTTTGATTAGCATTTGGTTGATCGATGGACTTGGGATGACAGATAAACAGATACACTGCATGGTAAACCTAATAAAGATGGTCACTGCCTATACGGACAAAGTATTTCATTTTTATTTGTATACTTCATCAGAGATACTTCTCTACAAGCGCATCGGACCGTATTTGGCGTTCAGAACCACAGTAGTTTGTCATGGCACAGATTCCATCTGGTGTTGAAATGGTTCTGCAGGAACATTGACCCAATGCGACAGGATGGCAGATGTACTGACAAGTCCTGAAGGTCCCAGGTTCGATTCCCAGTCCCACAAAGTACTATGGCTGAAGTGCCCCCCGAAACACGACATCTAACCCCAGCTGCTCCCCCGGCGCCGTATACAAGACTGCACACCACTCCGGGCATGTGTGCTCAATTCACTAGTGTGTGTACATGTGTGAGTTTCATTTCACGGATGGGTTAAATGTGAAGGACAAAGTGACATCATTTACTATACTTATTTAAAAACTGATGACGTGATCCCGAGTTTCATGAACGTTATGATCATAACTTTGCATTGTCCTGTTTGAAGCAACAGCTGCCATGAAGAAAGGGATTTTTTTCAGCCACAATGCTTCAGGAAACCCTGCTGTTCCATATCCATCCTTAAGTATCACTGACTCCATGATGAGCCATTAAAAATCCTTCATTTCAACATCAATCCACCACAACCAGCCTGGCACCTGGGTCACATGTCTAATTTCCATACAGAGGAACTTCAAACCTGAAAATTCGACATTGTTTTTTTTGAGGTTTACAAGAATGCTGAAGTGTTGCTTTAGAACGGAACTGTTAATAGGACTTATTTATAGATGAGCTGATGGGCCAACTAATTTAGCGCATCAAAATCAGGAACCATGCTCAGACGTTAACTGTAAACAGATGCACTCAGGGCAGATTAATACTGTACAATTCTATAACCTTAATCAAGGTTTATATACAATAACTTTCACATTTTTATTCATTCATTCACTATTCATTCATTATCTCCCGCTTTATCCTCTATTAGGGTCGCGGTGGGGTTCCCCATGCCCATCCAGGGGAGAACGTCTCGGGCGCTGGGCAGATAGACCCAGGACAGGGTGCCAATCCATCGCTGGGCACACACTCACTCACACAAACACACTCTATATGGGGCAATTTTTGAGAATTCAATTGACTTGATCCATGTTTTTGGACTGTGGGAGGAAACCACAGTTCCAAAATAAGGGTGTGGTAGCTCAGTGGCTAGGGTTTTGGGTTATCAATCTGAAGGTTGGTGGTTCAAATCCCAGGTCCACTGAAGTTACCAGTGTGGGTCCTTGAGCAAGACCCTTAACCCTCATTGCTCCAGGGATGTTGTGATTAACCCTGTGCTCACTTTGTAAGTCGCTTTGGATAAAAGCGTCTGCTAAATGACCCAAATGCAAATGCAAATGCAAACCGGAGAACCCGGAGGAAACCCACGCAGACACGGGGAGAACATGGAAACTCCACCCAGATGGGGATTCGAACCGGGAATCCCTAGTGCTGAGAGGAGAACATGCTAACCACTAAGCCGCCTTCTTTTTACTATCTTTTTACTATATTTTAACCTCATGTAGGTCTAAGCGGGGTGACACGGTGGCATAGTGGTCAACACATCAACCACTTGAGGATGAGGATCCAGGTTTGAATCCCGATCTGGGTGAAGTTGGCTGCTCACATCTAAATTGCCCTTATATATTGCCCCTATATAGTGTGTGTTTGAGTGAGTGAGTGTGTGCTCAGCGATGGATTGGCATCATGTCCTGGGTGTATGTGCCCAGCACCTGAAACGTTCTGCCCTGAATACGCATGGGGAACCGACTGCGCCCCTAATATAGGATTAAGTAGAAGATAATAAGACGCTTAATTATGTTTGTATGTTGAACACTATCATATAACTACAATAAACACCTAAATTTATCCCAGAGCCAAAACGGTAATAAAGTTTTACATCGATTTCAGTATTTACTTTTAAGCAACGTTAATTTACCCGAGCTTTTAAAGTCCCTGAAATATAATCTACAGTATGATTAACATTTATAGTTATAGTATCTAATACGTTCCTCACTATAGTCCATCAGAATGCTTCTAAATCATTAGAGCAGCTTAAAAGTGACTGTACAGATATTAATATAAATTATTTATCATGTTATAATGATTAAAGGTGAACATGGCGCCAGAGAAACATGATATTTAAATGTAATAATCCAGCTGGTCTTCAGTTTCACCTTTATTTGTGACATAATGCTGCTTTTGTCATCGCTTTCACACAACAGACATACCTCATCGTTAGCAATATATACGTGTTGAGAAATAAATGTGGCTGACGGATCTGCACGCTGAACGCAGGACTCTATAAACATTACATCCTGAGCTATTTCCCGTTGTTAAAGGTCTTTGTGAGTGTGATTACCTTGTTTGCTGGTCAAAGTTCTTGCTGCCGACTGAAACTGACCTCACCGCCGGTTTCGGGTACAATACATTGGAGTAGAGCGACTCTGAGTTCTGGATAAAACACAAAGGAAACCAATCGACCGATGCAAAACAAGGCTGCTTTGAGTGTGTCCTGCCGAACAGAGCAGAACGGCGTGAAGAGCTGGGGTGTTGCTCAATCTGCAACTTCAGTATTTGCTTAAAGGAAGCAGAGATGAGAAAGTTTCCTGCTGCTATTCATTTTATAAAAGGCCAACAGAGGAACATGTAGAGGAAGTTCAGCTACCCAATAACAAACAGAATAAAGCATGCCACATTTTAGCCACCCGGACAGCCGAGTAACCACACGGCCTGATGACAGCTTACAGTTGTACAGTTTCATTTACACAATTCGATCAAGAATGATGATTAGATTGGTGTCCGGCGTTTACACACTGCACACAGGCTGTTGATTCTGTTTTGTTATGGACTTTATTTTAAATTAAAATCATTTCCAGCTTTTGACAGCCAATAGGTTTGTTAATAAATGGCTGTGAGCACCATTGGTGTTGTTTTTTTATAACTTTAGAATTCAGATACCAACGAAAACAATCATCTTGGGACCCCTGTGTCTGAGTGGGTTAACTCTGGGTTCTTTGGTTTCCTCCCATATTACAAAGACATGCTGATGGGTATAGTGAAGATACTAACTGCCCCTCTGTTTGATTTGTTTGTAAACTATGCTTGAAGACAGACCTGGAGACCTACATCAAAACCCTCACCATGAAACTCTGTGGATCAGAATCATTGTAAACTGGACTATAGAATATCTAAAGGACAGACCGGTCTAAACTTTCAGCACATATACATACATATCTACATCCATAAATGATATATCTTATAGATATGGTGTATCTTACCTGATTTTGAGATTTGGGAGCGGCATTTCGCAGAACCTTCTCAAACATCTTAACCACGGTGTGGAACACAAAATTATACTGCTCCTGAATACAGAGAGATAGATGATTTTTATCTTAATAAAAAGGAAAAGAACTACAAAAGGATTTATTATGCGAAGGAAAAGACCCCCCCTGAATAACTGCTTTTGTGGGCTGTACAGAATCGAACCCAGGACCTTTTTGCTGTGAGGCAAAAGTGATAATATAATATAATGATATATATAATATATATATATATATAATATATATATATATATATAATATAATGATATATATATATATATATATATATATATATATATATATATATATATATATATATATATATATATATATATATATAATGATAATATAGTGTACTCTTTTAAAACTCTTTTAAATCTTTATCTGTTTAAATTTATGTATGTGACACCGAAAGTATGGCACCTTAATTTCGTTATACCTGGTATAATGACAATAAAGATATTCTGATTCTGATTCTGATTCTGATTCTGATAAACGCTGCGTCACTGTGCCTCTGCATGTATAAAAATGTGTGCTTGCCCCCCCGTGACCTTAGTAAAATATCAGGCAGAAGACACTGGATGGATGAATGAATGAAAGTAAGTAATCAAACCCCACCCCCATTTTATATTTGTATAAATATGTACCTTAGTCTGAACAGCTGATGGTCTTTGTCTCCTGAGTTCTAAAACAATGTCCATGATGCTGAAATCATCACAGATTTTCTGATAGACAGAAAAATAAGCAAACATTAATATTAATATTATTTTCATTGAATATCATCAAAATATATTTAGTTAAATACCTCCATCATCTCTCATCTAAATACCTCCATCACTTACCATATGAACTTTTTTACAATTACAGACTGTAGTCCTTCTGTGTTCTCTGTTGGTCAGGAGCATCACAGAACAGGTATCATTTGGGTGGTGGATTGTTTATTGTCAGTTCTGCAGTGACACTGATGTGGTGAGGGGGTTTTAGTGCAGCAGTGCTGCTGTAGTTTCATTTAAACACCTCAGTGACACTGCTGGGATAGGAATAATGGTGTACTATTGGGGTCCTGACCATTAGAACAGAGTAAAGTGTGTACAGTATGTACTGTAGAACACAAACAGATAGACTACAGTCTGGAATTGTAGAACTACAAAGTCCATCTTTACAGGAAATGGAACTGAGAACATGGACAATAAGTGAAACAGAAAGGAGGCCAAAGTTTTGACTACTACTGTATGCATCGCGCATACAAAATGGTTCTAATGTTCATAAATTGCAAAAAAAAAAATAAATAAAATTTAAAAAGTAGTGATAAATCATTTCGTTGTTTTTATTAAATTATCCTGTTGGTTATTTCATTTATCTTCCGGTATTTAACAGGGTCACATTGAGTGCTGAATTTTATCAGCAGCTGGTCCAACATGCTGGCTGTTAATATTTGAATGAGTCTCGTAAACTGAATCGTTTGCTGTTGCTTTGTAAGGGTGTAACATTCATACAAACTCAGCTGCAGAACACGTTACACCCGACTCAGCAAATGAAACTTCAGCATCCTGTGTGGCAGGCAATCAACAAGATCTTCGTTTAAAAGTTTACAGGCTAAACTTGAAAGAAGAACCAGATGTAGAGGAGACGTTCTCACAGTTTACACACAGTCCTAATATTACATTCAACAATCTGAACCCGAATGAAAGTGCTGGATGTATTTCATGTATTTTCTGTATTTTAGAAAGTCTATTCGCAGTCTAGTTCCACTGTGTGCTGAAACTAAAGTGATTCAAACTATTTTTAGAAGCCTGCTCAGGATCAAAGAACAAATAAGACTTTAAAGAATCACAACGTGTTTGAAACCACGTTAATGCGGGCGTGCACCCGGCTTTCGGCTCCAGACTAATTACATTGCATTCTCAGAGTCTGTAGCTGCATGTGGTTAATGTAATTTGGGTGCAACAGAATTCACAGCTTCTAAAACACAATAATTCAACTCTTTTCATGAGTTTATGGCAAAAGTCATCTTGTGAGAATAAAAAAACACCTGCGGAAACATGAAGACCTAATTGCAAGTCAATGTAATACTACAATTACATCATCATCCAAAGCGACGCACATGCTTCCCAAAGTGATTTCTGGGGTTAGAACACTGAGCGGATCATGATGAACAGCCCTGGAACAACGAGGATTAAGGACCTTACTCAAGGGTCACACTGTGGTGGAATCCTAAACACTAAGCCTTAATGATCCAATGTCTTTCAGTCCCTAAATATAAACATTTTATAGCTTAATTTAAATTATGAGTTGTACATCTTTTTTAAATTTGTTGTTCTTTATGGCTGCCAGGTAAGCTACAGCAAATGGTATTGTTACTTAAACTAGTAACAGCAATAGAACTAGTAATGAGCATTATGTATGTGGAATGAACATTAGATGGAAAACTTCAAAACACCAGAATAAATCTGAATTCCCCTTTAAGATCGAAAGTATCCATCTGTATATCTATCTATCTAGACTTTAAGACCTTTAGGACCAGAATAATCTGTGATACTTAATTTCATAAAGTGGTCAGGGTGTTATGGGTTCAAATCCCAGGTCCACTGACATTTAGAAATATGGGTTCTTGAGCAAGACCCTTATCCCTCATTGATCCAGGGTTCTGTGTTCTGACATCAACCATCAAGTTAAGATATTTGTAGGTCACTTTGGATAAAAGCATCTTCTTAATAATGTAATGTAACACTGAGTACACAATTAATTGTAAAATGTTAAATGAATTTAATTTAATTAAAGTATGAAGTAAAGCTTTGGCTGGTTTGCTTATCTACACTTTCAACTGCTGGATGCAAAGTATTTATTTGAGAACAATTCAATACAAAAGTCCAGAAAGGTCTTTAATCACACGGTGGCAAAATATATATATATATATATATATATATATATATATATATATATATATATATATATATATATATATATATATATATATATATATATATATCAAATAAACAGATTGAAGTAAAATAAAAAATAAATGACGTGGACTTTCTGAACCCGAAACAAAGTATTATACAGGTATAGATTTTGTTCTACAACCAGAAACGATGCTAACCTGAAACCCGATGGCTTTCCGAACACACACAAAGCCGTTAGAGAGAGTTTCATACCTTTTTATTCAGCAGGTCATTTACATAGTCAATGGCACAAATCACGCCGGTCCTTCCACAGCCCGCACTGCAAAGTAAAGGCAATCAAGTCCAATCACTCAACACAATCAACCCTCCTCCTGCCCCCTCTGGAGGTCACAGTGGATCGGGGATCCGGATTGTCGGACCGAGCTTCTCTCATACATTATAGCGGCGAGCTAATGAGTGAATTTGTGCAGAAGTCGGAGTTAATTGGCTGTCACTGGGCTACATCAGGTGCTGAATATTTAACATGTAGCACTCCATTCAAATGCTGGGATTAAAATGCATGGAGACGGGGAGGTACAGACCGCCGTGTGGAGCGCGGGGCAACACGGAGCCGCTCACGCTGATGAATTTTCATGGGCAGATGGGTCATTTGTCAGAGCAGAAAGAAACAGTCAGTCATAGAGGGTTTTGGAGTGGCTGACTGAGGAAGCCGTTGATGGTTTGATTAGTGTGTATGTGCATATCTGGGTGTGTGTATGTGTGCATGCAGGTATATGTAACATTATGGGGACAAAACCTATTCACATGTGAGGACCTTGTATAATCGTGCGGACAGCAAGCTGTAAGCTGATTTCACATTAAAGTAAAATCATTCTGTATAGTTATCCATCTGCCTCCTTAATAATAGGGTCAGGTGTGTGTGTGTGTGTGTGTGTGTGTGTGTGTGTGTGTGTGTGTGACGTATAGGACAGACCTGCAGTGAATCAGCATTGGTCCAGAGTGGGAACCCTGGCTACCATTAGCCAGTTTCATCATTTCCAGAATACCATCTGGTAAATCAGGAATGTCGTGATCTGGCCAGGTCAGGTACTGATACTGAGATACAGAACGAGTTTCCTGCGAGAAGAAGAAACACAATTAAACAATGACTGTTGGAAACATTATATGATGTCCATCCATCCATTATCTCCCGCTTTATCCTATATTAGGGTCACGGTGGGGTTCCCCATGCCCATCCAGGGGACAACGTTTCGGGCGCTGGGCAGATACACCCAGGACAGGGCGCCAATCTATCGCTGGACACACACTCACTCACACAGACACACTCTATATGGGGCAATTTTGAGAATTCATTTGACTTGATCCATGTTTTTGGACTGTGGGAGGAAACCGGAGAACCCGGAGGAAACCCACGCAGACACGGGGAGAACATGGAAACTCCACCCAGATGGGGATTCGAACCGGGAATCCCTAGCGCTGCCTTATACGATAGGGATTTCACAAAAATAATAACCCTGCTAATAAAATATATTCATTCATTCATTATCTCCCGCTTTATCCTCTATTAGGGTCGCGGGGGGGTTCCCCATGCCCATCCAGGGGCGAACGTCTCGGGCGCTGGGCAGACAGACCCAGGACAGGGCGCCAATCCATCGCTGGGCACACACTCACTCAAACAGACACACTCTATATGGGGCAATAGGGAGAACTCAATTGGCTTTATCCATGTTTTTGGACTGTGGGAGGAAACCGGAGAACCCGGAGGAAACCCACGCAGACACGGGGAGAACATGGAAACTCCACCCAGATGGGGATTCGAACCGGGAATCCCTAACGCTGAGAGGCGAACATGCTGACCACTAAGCCACCGTGCCGCCTAATAAAATATAGAATTTTATGGATTTTTTTTTAATCCATAATTTAAAACCAGGCTGTTATAAGGAGAACATGCAAAAGTAGGACAAGGAGATGAGAATCTACAATAACTTTATATAATTTAATAGAACTTGTGGGAACTTGTAGGAACTTCCCTACCCCATGTGTCATTAAGAAACAAGAAATTCACTTTCCCTGCGTCTTCCTCTTTATGAATTAAATCTCTCCCTGTTTAAGTAATCCAGCTTACACCAGCAGATTTCATGCAGTCAGAGAGCTGGGGCAGGAAACGACTGATGTACTTACATCACAGTAACTGACTGCCAGCGTGCGGACCATGACTTCCTCATTCAGGGGCGACTCCTTCACCTACCAGGACAAGTGTTCAGCACACAGGAATTTAAACCAGAGTACCTCCTCTCCCACACCACGCACCACAAAATACCAACTAATGTCATTAAACATGATAAATAAAGTAACAGCAGCTCAGAATAATAAAACAGACCCTTCACTGACCAACGGGAATCTAAAACATTGTCTCGTTTATTAGTATATTTTGTTTTGTGTAATTAATACATTTTGGTTTGTTAATTCCTAATTTCCCTGTAAATGAGTAACAACTGTTTATGCAATAAACAACATTTTATTTGAATTTAACCAAATAATAATTGCTATATTAAATATATAAAACAAGCATTTTAAATAAAACGTTCAAAACCAGTCAAAAGATAATACACACCACCATCTTACTGTATTGTCTACTGTATGTTCCTCACTTACTGTAAAGATGGACTTTGTAGTTCTACAATTCCCGACTGCACTGCTGCACAACCCCCCCCCCCAACGCATTAGTGTCACTGCAGAACTGACAATAAATAATCCACCACCCAAATGATACCTGTTCTGTGAATGTCCTGACCAATAGAGGACAGAGAACCAACAGTGGACTAACAAACACAAGAACACAGATGGACTACAGTCTGGAATTGTAAAACTACAAAGTCCATCTATATAATAAGTGGAGAAAATAGATGATGGAGCAAGAAGGTGTCCAAACTTTTGACTGCTACTGTATATAAATCATCCTGACTGTTGTATTAGTGCAGATGCTTACAGTTGAGACAGTGAACGGACCGAAAGTCGTTGGCTCTGTTAATGAAGCCCAGTAGACTTCACACTTTTTCTGTTAAGGCAAAAAAAAAAAAAGACATCAGCAAAACTGTCAGTTCTCTTTTAACAACCACAAACAAACTGCTATTTTTACACTGTTTCAGTTTTTTAAAAACTAAAAAATTAAAGATAAAACAGACAGTAATTTACCTTCCCCATCTCAATCACCTTACACGCCATGATGACGACCTGCAGACACACAGACAACTCAGCCTCGTTATCTGTATTGTCTAATTACATTCAAAACTGCAAATATTAAAACAATACACAGCACAGAAATCATGAGATTCAAAATCCGTTCAAACATATAGTCCCTGCTCTGTGGTGGTACTATTGGCGTCCTGACCATTAGAGAACAGTGTAAAGAGGACGTACACAGTATGTTCTGTAGAACACTAACTGAGAACATGGACAACAAGTGGAGCAAAAAGGGGGCGTGACCAAACTTTTAACTGCTACTGTGGAACTGGTCGATTTTTTGCACAACAATTCACAAGTAGTATTTAGTGCAAATCAAATAAATTGTAATAAACAAAACCTTTATTATTTTTCTATATTCCTCCAGTGGACATAATACAGCCATCTCATTTATTTTAATCAAACCCTCATTTATTTTAGAGACAGATATAAATCTTTTTAAGTGTCATGTCCATGTGGCATTATAGTCTTTACATTATACACATAAAGTCCATACTTTGTTAATGCTTATCAGAGATTTTAAATAGTAAGGAAATAAATTCTTATTAAAGAGGCTTGTATAATTTTAACTGAAAATTGACATATTACCGGTGTACCACTCGTACTTGAACACAAGATGGCGACAAATATCCATTTGTTTGGCTTTTTGTTAGAAACACGTTTCTTCACCAATGGCTACACATTTGTTGAAATCAGTTCATAATGAAGGCGGCACAGTGGCTTAGTGTTTAGCATGTTCTCCTCTCAGCACTAGGGATTCCCGGTTCGAATCCCCATCTGGGGGGAGTTTCCATGTTCTCCCCGTGTCTGCGTGGGTTTCCTCCGGGTTCGGGTTGTTGGAACAAGTCAATTGAGTTCTCCAAATTGCCCCATATAGAGTGTGTATGCATGCGTGTCTGTGTGAGTGAGTGTGTGCCCAGCGATAGATTGGCACCCTGTCCTGGGTGTATCTGCCCAGCGCCCGAAACGTTGTCCCCTGGATGGGCATGGGGAACCCCCCCTCCCGCGACCCTAATATAGGATAAAGCGGAAGATAATGAATGAATGAGTACATAATGAATTTATACATTAACAAAACAACTGTTTATTTGTTGACCAAATAATAATTGCTATATTGTTGCAATCTGCATTTAGAACTCTAATGATGTCAGTAAGGAATTTCTAAATGTATAATGAAACGGGTTTATTCCATCCATCCATTATCTTCCGCTTTATCCTATATTAGGGTCGCGGGGGGGGGGGGGGGGGTTCCCCATGCCCATCCAGGGTAGAACGTTTCGGGCGCTGGGCAGATACACCCAGGACAGGGCGCCAATCTATCGCTGGGCATACACTCACTCACACAGACATGCACACATACACTCTATATGGGGCAATTTGGAGAACTCAATTGACTTGATCCATGTTTTTGGACTGTGGGAGGAAACCAGAGAACCTGGAGGAAACCCACGCAGACACGGGGAGAACATGGAAACTCCACCCAGATGGGGATTCGAACCGGGAATCCCTAGCGCTGAGAGGAGAACGTGCTGACCACTAAGCCACCGTGCCGCCTTCATTATGAACTAATTTCAACAAATATGTAGCCTTTGGTGAAGAAACATGTTTCTAACAAAAAGCCAAACAAAATTTTATTGTTTGGGTTTATTGTTAAGATTAATTTTAGAAAGGTGCAGTTCCACCTGACCGTGAGTTCAGCCTTTTTAAAAGTTGGTAATCCTTCACAGCATCATCTAATCTGCTGAATGAGAAACTGAGAGTGAGTGCAGGAATAAATCTGTATTTTAATGTGTTTAATATGTTTTAATATTCTTCTTGTGTCGAATGCAAAATCTCCTTGATAATGAAACCACCTGCTTTGTGCTCCTCATGCTGTGGAAATGCAGATTTATTTACCCTGACGTCACACTGCCAGATCATCCTCCAGAAATCCACCAGCGTGTTCAGCAGGGGACCTTGTGTGGCAATGTATTTCTTGCTTTCTGTCGCCCCCTAGTGCACACACCACGACACAACAAGTATGAAACGCTGTGACGTAAACAGGACCTACCCACTCTCTGAGACGAACTGGTCGTTTAATAACGAATATATTTTAAAATCATACCATTATAAAATTGGCATTAATGTAGTCAGAATCATATTCGGGCGTTGTTGGCTTCAGACGCACGCGGCTTTGGTCATCTATAGTACAATAAAGAAATTAGTTGTAAATTAGTCGTTTATTTAATAATAAACGATTTACATGATTATCATGTACTTTGAAAAGCATTGCATTCATTTACATTTACATTTTTATTTATTATATACTATTTAGAAGAAATAATTATAGGTAGATGCCGCTACTTTGATAATGATGCTTCTGACATCCACAAGGTGGCGCCAAAAATCAAAGATTATTTAGTGTGTATTTAAAATCCATCCACCCATTCATTATCTTCTGCTTTATCCTCTATTAGGGTCGCGGGGGGGGGGGGGGGGGGGGGGTTCCCCATGCCCATCCAGGGGAGAACGTTACGGGCGCTGGGCAGATACACCCAGGACAGGGCGCCAATCTATCGCTGGGCACACACTCACTCACACAGACATGCACGCATACAGACTCTATATGGGGCAATTTGGAGAACTCAATTGACTTGATCCATGTTTTTGGACTGTGGGAGGAAACCGGAGAACCCGGAGGAGAACCCGGACTCACACAGACATGCACGCATACACACTCTATATGGGGCAATTTGGAGTACTCAATTGACTTGATCCATGTTTTTGGACTGTGGGAAGAAACCGGAGAACCCGGAGGAGACCCACATGGACACTGCGCATCTTTCACTCCACCAACAGTCTAGTTTCATGCCTTTCACCTCTTTTCATCTCAAATGTTTAAATAGCAACGCTGCTTGAAAACATCTCCCCCGATGGGCGTGGCCGTCTCATAATGAGGTGTGTTCAGGTGCATTCTTGTCGTATTGCTACCATGGCGACAGACAACCCTGATGCCCCGCTGACTGAAAACAACCTCTCCAGACGTCAACAATCAGACGTTCATCGCTCTCTTGGCGGTGAGGCAGCTTGCTAAAAACCGCTACGGTACGACCCTGAGTGGTTACAGAATTACATTTAAAAACAATCTGTGAATTTATTATTTATAACGCATTTATTTTAATATTATTTTGTAGGAATAAATCTTAATGTCTCGAAACATGAGTCAGAGCAGTATCGTTTTATGAGCCAGATGTCTTAACAGAATTGTACATCATCTCTGCGGCAGTTCCCGTATCTAATAACTTTTATGAATTATTCAGGTTGTATGATGTTATGAAGATGGTTGAATCATTTAAACGGGGTATTGAGTTACTGTGATATTAAAAAGAAGTGGTTATTTATTTAGTACATGTGCCACCACCAGCAGAGAGGGTGCTTCACTTCTCTTTCTCACCCGATTTTATATTTGACACGCCATCAGTATTAAAACAAATATAATGTAAATAAAGCAATTTAATCTGTATTAACACTGGTATTATGTGATTTTTAGATATAAACACATATTTTAAGACCTTACAATATTCCACGATGTAAATTATTATTATTAAAAATTCTTTTTTTTTTGTCATGGTAGAAATAATAAACAGAACTGAACATTATTAACTGTTCCAGTTCATTTTAAAGTCTGTCTGGGGGTTTGGGGTCAGATCTCTGTGTGGGACAGTCAGCTTCTTATATTTCAAACTCTGTTCCAAATGTCTGAGCACAGCTTTGTGCATCAGGTCGATCAAATGCTGGAATGAAGACGGGCTTTTCCCAAAAAGTCTCCACAAATGTCATAATTAAATGTTTTGTAATTATTAAAAACAATGTCAGTTATTAAAAGTGTTCAGAGTGGTGTTACGTACAGGGTAGTATGTCCTTGTATCGGTTTTTCTTCACGTTTTCTTTGCTCCCTCCATCTGCAGTCGTCAGGCTGAATTTCTTTTTCAAATCGTTGTTCTGCTTCTTTATTATCTGCAGTTTAAAAAAATTATAATGAATAATTATAGAATAAAGTGGAACTTCTTCATCACTGCAACATCTTCATTATACGTTGTAGCCACATTGTGATCAGAACTCAACATGCACTGAATATTCGATAATTAATTAAATTTATTAATCTAAATTATCTTAGTGGTTTAGTGGTTAGTACGTTCGCCTCTCAGCGCTAGGGATTCCCGGTTCAAATCCCCATCTGGGTGGAGTTTCCATGTTCTCCCCGTGTCTGCGTGGGTTTCCTCCGGGTTCTCCGTTTTCCTCCCACAGTCCAAAAACATGGATCAAGGTCAATTGAATTCTCCAAATTGCCCCTTATAGAGTGTATCTGTGTAAGTGAGTGTGTGCCCAGTGATTGATTGGTGCCCTGTCCTGGGTGTATCTGCCCAGCGCCCGAGACGTTCTCTCCTGGATGGGCATGGGGAACCCCACCGCGACCCTAATAGAGGATAAAGCAGAAGATAATGAATGAATGAATGAATTATCTAAATTATTAATCAGAAAAAAACAAAAAACACGCATCTCTGTCATGTATTTTATGATCCATATTAATGTGCAAAAGAACCTTTTTGAAGTTGGAAAAACCTGCAACCTAAAAATAAATATCAGAAGGATTTATGGAACTATATTTTGACAAGAACTGTAAAAAAAATCTAATCTGAAGGCGTTGGTTTGAGGATTTGAGAGTTTGGGAGTTTCACTTTTATCGGTCTTAAGAGTTTAGTTATAGTGTTTAGTTACAGTGTTTAGTTTGAGTGTTTAGTTACAGTGTTTAATTATATTGTTTAGTTACAGTGTTTAGTTACAGTGTTTAGTTTGAGTGTTTAGTTACAGTGTTTAGTTACAGTGTTTAGTTACAGTGTTTAGTTATAGTGTTAAGTTACACTGTTTAGTTGCAGTGTTTAGTTACAGTGTTTAATTATAGTGTTTAGTTACAGTGTTTAGTTATAGTGTTTAGTTTGAGTGTTTAGTTACAGTGTTTAATTATAGTGTTTAGTTGCAGTGTTTAGTTACAGTGTTTAGTTACAGTGTTTAATTACAGTGTTTAGTTACAATGTTTAGTTATAGTGTTTAGTTACAGTGTTTAGTTACAGTGTTTAATTATAGTGTTTAGTTACAGTGTTTAGTTTGAGTGTTTAGTTACAGTGTTTAGTTGCAGTGTTTAGTTACAGTGTTTAATTACAGTGTTTAGTTATAGTGTTTAGTTATAGTGTTTAGTTGCAGTGTTTAGTTACAGTGTTTAATTATAGTGTTTAGTTACAGTGTTTAGTTACAGTGTTTAGTTGCAGTGTTTAGTTACAGTGTTTAATTATAGTGTTTAGTTATAGTGTTTAGTTGCAGTGTTTAGTTACAGTGTTTAGTTTGAGTGTTTAGTTACAGTGTTTAGTTACAGTGTTTAGTTACAGTGTTTAATTATAGTGTTTAGTTACAGTGTTTAGTTACAGTGTTTAGTTGCAGTGTTTAGTTACAGTGTTTAGTTTGAGTGTTTAGTTACAGTGTTTAGTTACAGTGTTTAATTACAGTGTTTAGTTACAGTGTTTAGTTACATTGTTTAATTACAGTGTTTAGTTACAGTGTTTAGTTACAGTGTTTAGTTACAGTGTTTAGTTATAGTGTTTACATACAGTGTTTAGTTATAGTGTTTAGTTATAGTGTTTAGTTACAGTGTTTAGTTATAGTGTTTAGTTTGAGTGTTTAGTTACAGTGTTTAATTATAGTGTTTAGTTGCAGTGTTTAGTTACAGTGTTTAGTTACAGTGTTTAATTACAGTGTTTAGTTACAATGTTTAGTTATAGTGTTTAGTTACAGTGTTTAGTTACAGTGTTTAATTATAGTGTTTAGTTACAGTGTTTAGTTTGAGTGTTTAGTTACAGTGTTTAGTTGCAGTGTTTAGTTACAGTGTTTAATTACAGTGTTTAGTTATAGTGTTTAGTTATAGTGTTTAGTTGCAGTGTTTAGTTACAGTGTTTAATTATAGTGTTTAGTTACAGTGTTTAGTTACAGTGTTTAGTTGCAGTGTTTAGTTACAGTGTTTAATTATAGTGTTTAGTTATAGTGTTTAGTTGCAGTGTTTAGTTACAGTGTTTAGTTTGAGTGTTTAGTTACAGTGTTTAGTTACAGTGTTTAGTTACAGTGTTTAATTATAGTGTTTAGTTACAGTGTTTAGTTACAGTGTTTAGTTGCAGTGTTTAGTTACAGTGTTTAGTTTGAGTGTTTAGTTACAGTGTTTAGTTACAGTGTTTAATTACAGTGTTTAGTTACAGTGTTTAGTTACATTGTTTAATTACAGTGTTTAGTTACAGTGTTTAGTTACAGTGTTTAGTTACAGTGTTTAGTTATAGTGTTTACATACAGTGTTTAGTTATAGTGTTTAGTTATAGTGTTTAGTTACAGTGTTTAGTTACAGTGTTTAGTTATAGTGTTTAGTTACAGTGTTTAGTTACAGTGTTTAGTTATAGTGTTTAGTTACAGTGTTTAGTTATAGTGTTTACATACAGTGTTTAGTTATAGTGTTTAGTTATAGTGTTTAGTTACAGTGTTTAGTTACAGTGTTTAGTTATAGTGTTTAGTTACAGTGTTTAGTTACAGTGTTTAGTTATAGTGTTTAGTTACAGTGTTTAGTTATAGTGTTTAGTTACAGTGTTTAGTTACAGTGTTTAGTTACAGTGTTTAGATACAGTGTTTAGTTACAGTGTTTAGTTACAGTGTTTAATTACAGTGTTTAGTTATAGTGTTTAGTTACAGTGTTTAGTTACAGTGTTTAGTTACAGTGTTTAGATACAGTGTTTAGTTACAGTGTTTAGTTACAGTGTTTAATTACAGTGTTTAGTTATAGTGTTTAGTTATAGTGTTTAGTTACAGTGTTTAGTTACAGTGTTTAGTTACAGTGTTTAATTACAGTGTTTAGTTACAGTGTTTAGTTACAGTGTTTAATTACAGTGTTTAGTTATAGTGTTTAGTTACAGTGTTTAGTTACAGTGTTTAGTTACAGTGTTTAGTTGCAGTGTTTAGTTACAGTGTTTAGTTGCAGTGTTTAGTTGCATAGTTGCAGTGAGGGGAAGAAAACAATAACTCAACCACCCTGTACAACACTTGAGGTGGTTAGGCTACAACCGCTTGTCCCACTTATTATTTTCTATTCTATTGTGTTCTAGCAGTGTAATCTTTTGCGTTTGGTGTGTGTGTGTGTGTGTGTGTGTGTGTGTGTGTGTGTGTGTGTGTGTGTGTGTGTGTGTGTGTGTTCGTGTGTGTGTGTGTGTGTATAGAGTGGGGTGGAGGATAGTGAGTGACTTAATGTAGCATAACAAGGATTTGCTTCGCTCTACATGCATCATAATGAAAACCACAGTGTCTTTCCTACTTCCTTGCTTTGAAAGCAGAAGAGTGTACACTGCAGCATGCCACTTTCAGTTTGAGCTGGAACTGACCGTGCAGTGCTTTAGATCTCAGCACATGCTGCATACGTGCTAAAGGTTACCTCCATTACAGATGTGGGAAAATGTCAAAACCCCTCTGTGTGTTAGACAATGTAATATTAATGCTCTGCAGCAAACCATGTCTCGAACCCACCAAACCACATGATCATCTCACACGGACAGTGAGAAAGTGAAGTTCAATGTAAAATTAAAGGAGGGGGGGGGTTCAGCATCAGATAACAATCAGGAATTCTACAGTGTAGCTGGTTTTCTCCATAACAACTGACGTGTGGCGTTCTCATTTGCAGTCTCTTTGGATAAAAGCGTCTGTTAAATGTAAATGTAATGTAAATGTAATGGTCTCTCTGTGCTTCGACTTGGAGACGTGTGGTTAGTACACAGTGCACAGTGTGTGCAGGAGGCTTTCTCATCAGTGTTATTTCTAGACCTGCTTTACATGTTCCAATACATGTACACAGTAGTTAAAAATAAAGCTTCTTATCAGTCGTATAGCCATGTTAACTGTCACTCGGCCAGGGGTCACTCAGCCTTAGGGTGCTGGGCAGATACACAGTGTGCCAATCCATCAGTGGGCACACACTTACACACACAAACAAACACTATATGCAGACAATTTAGACAGGGACAATTTAAAGCAGCAAATTCACCTTTAATACATGTTTTTGGACTGTGTGAGGAAACTGGAGAACCAGGAGAGAAACCACACACACATGGACACAGAAAGAACATGGAAACTCCACCCACATCCGGATTCAAACGCGAATGGGCGAATGTACTAACCTCTACTCCACCGTAATGTCCTAATGTACAAATAAACAAAAGTCAACACAATGCACTCATCTAAAAATACAGTCTGCACTTTTTTTTTCGAGGACATTTTTACCGTTATCATGTCCGCTGTGTTTTTCACAGACCGCAGATTTAAATATACTTTTAATGTTCTTATAACAAAAGCTGCTTGTGCCAGCATGAGGAAATATTAACCAGGGAAAGAAAGGTGCTTTTGTTAATGGCTTCAATGAAAGGAACAAATAGGGAAAGCTGTTAATTAACATGCTAGGAAGTTGGTCACAGTGTGACTTGTGTTGATCTCCAATTTAACCGCATATTATGCAAATAAATCCACAAATATATTTTATATAGCATGGTACTCTGAGTAATCTACACTATATATTATAAGTTTAGTAGGTCCCTATGCCCATCCAGGGGTGCGATTCAGGTGCCGGATAGAGTGCCAATCCATTGCTGGGCTCTCACTTACACTTACTATCCAGGGGAATTTTTTACAGCAGCCAATTCACCTTGAATCCATGTTTTTGGACTATGGAGAACCCACACGGACATATGGAGAACATGGAAATTCCATCCAGATCGGGACTCGAACCTGGATCCCCAGTGCTGAGAGGTGGACATCCTAACTTACTTAAAAAGGTTTGCTCACCTAGGGGAGGACCCTCTGTGCTCGTTCTGGGGTTTTTCTGTGCAATTGGCTGACAGGTGGCTCTTTTCAGGCAATACACTATATGGGTTAAAACTTTGGGTCAGACATGTTTCCTTCTATGGGGGCATTTTGGAAAATAAGACAGTTGTGGAAGGAATCTGGAGAAGGCCATAGGCAGTTGTAGGCGTGTGGTTCTGAAGGTCCCTAGTATGATTCCCGGTCCCATCATGTACTATGGCTGAAGTGCCCTTGAGAAAGGCATCTAACCCTAATCACTTGAAGCCCTCTACTCGGGGTACGTGTGCTCACTTCACTCAGTGTGTGATATGTGTATGTTTCACTGCATGCATGGGATTAATGTGGAGGACTAACTCCTCTATGTGGATGAGCTCTGTATGCAATAGATCAGTTTATCACTGAGTTTATCCTCAGTGTACAGTCCAGGGTTAATAAAGACATGGTTAATCGGGGCTAGGAAACACTGGACAGACCCACACAGAGCCCCCCAGTATTTATACAAAGACGTCTAAATCAGTAACTGCTGCAATTTACGTAAACAAATTAAAATAGGATTTATTAAAAGCTCCGATGAGTCGATTGTGAAGGTGTATTAATATTTGTATCCATATGTTGAATGCAGTTGAGCTGCTGTGATACAAGGTTCTGTTGAGTTATGAAACCAAGTTGCTACCATGAGCACAAAACTATGTTAACACATTTTAATAAGCGGAATCATTCTGGGTAACACTTAATAATGATATGCGAATGACAAAAAGCCTTAAAGATCCATTCACATCCGAACTGAGATCAGCAGCAAAATAAATGCACACTCTGTACTGTATCAGGAACCGTGTACTAATAAAATGCCATTGTTTATCTCAGCTGTCATCTTGTGTTTGTGGACTTTAGGGTGTGTGACGCAGGGTTATGATAAGTTCTTTACTGACTCAGAAGGAATTATTGTTTCATTTGGGTGTGTCAAGAGGAGAAAACGAATACTACAGTGCGACTGAGTGTATTATACGTTACAGACAAATCCCTATAAGCTCATCTTAATACCGTGAAGTCTGAACATTTGATATTTTAAACCTCTTTATTAACAGACTTCATTAAAACTAAATTTAAATAAGCTGTTGGCTGGTGGATCTTGCCAACACTATGTTACTGTTGCACCAACCCCCCCTGCATAATGTGTTCTGGCAGGTACTTTGGTTACTTCAAACCGATGTCCATTGACATTGGCACCACCTTTTCCCCTACGAGTTTCAGAAGCGTGCGTGTGGACATACGGGACTTTCAGACAATAATGTTGGTCAAAAGAGCCTGGCTCTCGATTTGAGGTCAGGGCTCTGTGCAGGCCAGACAAGTTCCTAAATTTATCAATGCTTTTATGGACCTGGCTGTACACTGGCGCATGCAGATGATTATGATTACAAGCCTGATTTTATAAACGTGTGGAATTAAAGACAACTGCATCCAACGATAATCCATTTTATGGAGCAGATAAGCTGGACTTACATCACTTCTTTTTTTTTTGCAGCGTTCTTCACACCTAAAGCCACATTTCAGTTCTTTTTTAATAGTTTCAATAGTTTGTTTTTGCTGTTGCCACACACGCAAATCAATATATGTATTATACATAGATAGATACACTATACGTGTCATAAGAAACAATCTATTTAGAAGTATAGTGCTTGCAAATAAACAGCTTAATAGTTAGACAAGCAAACAATTTAAAAAAAGGTTGACGTGCATTTCTTAGGTAATCATTTCGGGCATTCAGCTTCCTGTGGGGGGCATTTTGATTCTTGAATAGCTTACTTGAGGTTTTTCTTAGAGCTCACGTTCATTTTCTAGCACCGACTGAAACGTTTACATCAGTGAACCAGGTGCAGTCTGCAAAATAGATCACGCACTCACACTTTAGACCCTTTACTCTGTTCTAATGGTAAGGACCTCAATAGTAGCACCACAGAGCAGGGATTATTATTATGGGTGCATTATTCTTATCCCAGCAGTGTCACTGAGGTGTTTAAATGAAACTACAGCAGCACTGCTGCACTAAAAGCCCCCTCATCACATCAGTGTCACTGCAGAACTGACAATAAACAATCCACCACCCAAATGATACCTGTTCTGTGATGCTCCTGAACAATAGAGAACCAACAGGGGACTAACATCTATATTATCTATATGAAATGAGAGGAGATAGATGAAGTTTCTTTCCTCAGGCCATCAGACTCTTGAACAATTTGACCAAACACTAACATATCCTCTGCTAGCATGTTTGCACACACCTTTATGCACATCTTGCACCTTTGGCACACTCTTTGCACATTATAAAGAACTGCCACAATTATAAACTCTTAAGAATGTTTTTAAATCAAGGACATTTTTCTTCTTGGAACATGTGGCTCACATCACTAGGAGGCCACCAGCACTGTTACCTCTCCATTTAATGTTAACTGTTTACAATATCCAAACTCAGGGTTTACTTTCAATACCATACCTGAATGTTTATTGTTGACTGTACTGTGTATCGTCCGGTTTTTATTGTGATCCTTGTGTTTGCACATGTGCACTTTATGTTGGTTGTGTAGTAGCTGTTATATGTAGCACCTTGATCCTGGGGAACGCTGTCTCGTACCACATATACTGTACTGTACTTTATATTGTGGAGTGACAAATAAAATACTTGAATACTTGAATAGGGCGGCACGGTGGCTTAGTGGTTTAGCACGTTCGCCTCTCAGCGCTAGGGATTCCAGATTCGAATCCCCATCTGGGTGGAGTTTCCATGTTCTCCCCATGTCCGTGTGGGTTTCCTCCGGGTTCTCCGGTTTCCTTCCACAGTCCAAAAACATGGATCAAGTCAATTGAGTTCTCCGAATTGCCCCATATAGAGTGTGTGTGTGCCCAGCGATGGATTGGCGCCCTGTCCTGGGTGTATCTGTCCAGCGACCGAAACGTTCTCCCCTGGATGGGCATAGGGACCCCCCCCTCCCCCCGCAACCCTAATATAGGATAAAGCGGGAGATGATAAATGAATGAATGAATACTTGAATACTTGAAATAAGAAGGGGGCGTGTCCCGCTTCTTTTGACTGGTACCATCAAGAAAATGGTTATTTAATTTTTGGTCTAGTCTCTTTAACACGTTCCTGAAAACCTTTTGTTTTGTAAATTATTCATTCATTCATTATCACCCGTTTTATCCTCTATTAGGGTCGCGGTGGGGTTCCCCATGCCCATCCAGGGGAGAACGTCTCGGGCGCTGGACAGATAGACCCAGGACAGGGCGCCAATCCATCGCTGGGCACACACTCACACACACACACACTCTATATGGGGCAATTTGGAGAACTCAATTGACTTGATCTATGTTTTTGGACTGTGGGAGGAAATCGGAGAACCCGGAGGAAACCCACGCGGACACGGGGAGAACATGGAAACTTCACCCAGATGGGGATTCGAACCGGGAATCCCTAGCGCCGAGAGGCGAACGTGCCGCCCGTTTTGTTAATTATTCATTCATTCATTATCTCCCGCTTTATCCTCTATTAGGGTCGCGGTGGGGTTCCCCATGCCCATCCAGGGGAGAACGTCTCGGGCGCTGGGCAGATACAACCAGGACAGGGCGCCAATCCATCGCTGGGCACACACTCACTCACACTCACACACTCTATATGGGGCAATTTAGAGAACTCAATTGACTTGATCCATGTTTTTGGACTGTGGGAGGAAACCGGAGAACCCGGAGGAAACCCACACGGACACGGGGAGAACAAGGAAACTCCACCCAGATGGGGATTCGAACCGGGAATCCCTAGCACTGAGAGGAGAACATGCTAAACACTAAGCCACCGTGCTGCGTTGTTCATTCATTCATTATCTCCCGCTTTATCCTCTATTAGGGTCACGGTGGGGTTCCCCATGCCCATCCAGGGGAGAACGTTTCGGGCGCTGGGCAGATACACCCAGGACAGGGCGCCAATCCATCGCTGGGCACACACTCACTCACACACACACTCTATATGGGGCAATTTGGAGAACTCCATTGACTTGATCTATGTTTTTGGACTGTGGGAGGAAACCGGAGAACCCGGAGGAGACCCACGCGGACACGGGGAGAACATGGAAACTCCACCCAGATGGGGATTCGAACCGGGAATCCCTAGTAAATTGTTTCCAGAGTGAAGGTGTCGGTACTTACGTCATACTCAGCGGAGATGCTGGACTCTCCATCCTTCACTCGTTCAATGAACTTCTGCAGATGTTTCTCCATAAGTGCTGCTCTCTCTCTGTTTTTCAGAGATGTCTAATAAAAAATGTGAAGCTTACAAACTGAATCCGACAGAAGGTTTGGAGAACCAGAAAACAATTTACTGATGAACTTCGATGATGTGGAGACAGTGAACATGATCGATGCGGCTGCTGCACATGCGCATTCGCGGCTTCTGCTCAGCGTTCCGAGCGAGCGCAGAGATGGAGCGCGTGCCGCAGTCTGAAGGTTCTCTGTTCCATCCCGCAGCTCGCGCTGTTCTGAGGCTTCACAGCAGAACTGACAGAGGGAAGTAAGAAGCGCTGATAAGACTCGCTCTCGGGTTGCCATGCTGCTGAAATCCCGCCTTTTAAATAACCCTGCGCTCCCAGCTGCAGGAAATCAAACCAGGGCCCTTTTATGGAACTTGGGGGCCCCGAGCAAAATGCCCCACTGTGCAAATATTTGAACAACGCAGCACGGTGGCTTAGTGGTTAACACGTTCTCCTCTCAGGGATTCCCGGTTCGAATCCCCATCTGGGTGGAGTTTCCATGTTCTCCCCGCATCTGCGTGGGTTTCCTCCGGGTTCTCCGGTTTCCTCCCACAGTCCAAAAACATGGATCAAGTCGATTGAATTCTCCAAATTGCCCCATATAGAGTGTGTGTGTGTGTGAGTGAGTGTGTGCCCAGCGATGCATTGGTGTCCTGTCCTGAGTGTATCTGCCCAGCGCCCGAGACGTTCTCCCCTGGATGGGCATGGGGAACCCCACCGCGACCCCAATAGAGGATAAAGCAGATGATAATGAATGAATGAACAACGCTTAGTGGCTTAGTGTTTAGCATGTTCTCCTCTCAGTGCTAGGGATTCCCGGTTCGAATCCCCATCTGGGTGGAGTTTCCATGTTCTCCCCGTGTCCGCGTGGCTTTCCTCTGGGTTCTCCGGTTTCCTCCCACAGTCCAAAAACATGGATCAAGTCAATTGAATTCTCCAAATTGCCCCATATAGAGTGTGTGTGTGTGTGTGTGTGTGTGTGTGTGTGTGTGAGTGAGTGTGTGCCCAGCGATGCATTGGCACCCTGTCCTGGGTCTATCTGCCCAACGCCCGAGACATTCTCCCCTGGATGGGCATGGGGAACCCCACCACGACCCTAATAGAGGATAAAGTGGGAGATAATGAATGAATGAATGAACAACGCAGCACGGTGGCTTAGTGTTTAGCATGTTCTCCTCTCAGTGCTAGGGATTCCCGGTTCGAATCCCCATCTGGGTGGAGTTTCCATGTTCTCCCCGTGTCCGCGTGGGTTTCCTCCGGGTTCTCCGGTTTCCTCCCACAGTCCAAAAACGGATCAAGTTGATTGAATTCTCCAAATTGCCCCATATAGAGTGTGTGTGTGTGTGTGTTTGAGTGAGTGTGTGCCCAGCGATGGATTGGCGCCCTGTCCTGGGTCTATCTGCCCAGCGCCCGAAACGTTCTCCCCTGGATGGGCATGGGGAACCCCACCGCGACCCTAATATAGGATAAAGCGGGAGATAATGAATGAATGAATGAAATAACACCCTATTAACAACATATTACATGCTAAAAGCACACGTTTTTTACAAATAACCTATAAATCCGAACTCGGACCATCAGATTCGGTACTAGCAATCATTATATATATGCTTATCATTTATATGAATTGAATACGTACACATTCCCAAAATACATACAGGCCCTGTTGTATTTACATTTGGCCTTGCTACCTAAATGCGAGCCATGTACTTGGTAAAGATTGTGAGTCATTTTGAGCTGAGTCTAGCCCTAATCTGATGTGTCCTGTGTGCGGTCGAACAATTTGGAACGAGAGGTTAAATGAAAATGGCAAAAAAGAAAAGGTTCCATGGTATGTGTGCTTTTTAACCCTTACTGTATCAAACAATATTTCTAAAACCCCTATAAGAACAAGTCCTTCTTTAAATTACAGCAGCAACATTTTAAAGAAGAAGAGAGTCAGTTCGAGGGAAGTGAGAAACAGTCAACATTTTCAAATAGAGAGGACACAGGAAACATGTACTAAAATACAAAAAACAAGAGGCTTTAAACCCTGGGATTTTAATAATCCATAAACTCAAAAATAACGGCAGATTAATTTGCATATTCTCCAGTGTAAAGTTCACAAACTCTTTATTAAAAATACTGGAAATCATGGAAATAAAAACCACAAACAATGCATAATAAAAGAAGTATGTATAATTAACTCAGCTATTGATTGAAATTACTACACGAAGACTTTAATTCAACTTTTGAAAAAAAAAAAAGAAAACTTTTGTGGTTCTTTTTCTGTCAGTTACATGAACAAACCATTACTGACATGTGATGAATCATTCCTTTCATTTTAAACCACTTAATCTGATTGGTCTGATTTTTAAAGTTATTTTAGTTCAGTCAAGATAGGATGCAGTAACGTAAAATAAAGTAATGGAAACACATGTTATTTGTATTTGTTATTTGAGTTTCCATCACATTGTACCATGTTTTAATACCATCGACATTCTAAGGTCATCTTCATCATCAACATATTCCCAGCTAAAAAACACACTGTGAATTAAATTGCACCTTTTAATCATAAAATCTTCTCTATCTCTACACAAGGCACGAGCTAGATGAACATGTTGCCTTAATGTCTGCCAACTGGCCCACTGAACAGCTTATGTATGGCGAATGAACCTAAGAAGCAAACACTCATATCCAAATAAATATTACCTAAAGGAAAGTTTTTAGTGTTCTTGTTGCAACTTAAACTAATTTTTTAAAGAAACAACTTGAGGCAGATCTGGCCACCATTTCCTTTTCACTTCAGAGCTTTTCACAGCTCTTCAGAGCTTTTCACAGTTCTGTGGCTGAATTTATACCATATTCTATGGTGGTGGTGAATATATATTTATTTACAGTAAAGCTGGTAAATGCATGAGCATATTACCAAACTACTGTTTTTGTTTCTACCGATCTTATACCGGTTTTTGTTAGGCCGGTCTTATACGGTTTGGTAATTTTAATAATATTTTAATTTGTCTGACAAATAGAAAGAGTTTTGATGTTAATCTAAAGTGGAAAAAGTGTTACAAGGTGCAAGAGCCCACAACATTTTGCAATGTGTCATGCTTCAGATTTACAAAGCAGAATTCACAACTGAAATGGGTTACATTTTTACAAATAATAAAAGTGCTTTTACAAAGGACTTCCACATTTAGCATCAGGTCATCAGAGATGGTACAGACTTCAGCAGAAACAAATATCATAATTGATATAGTAACATGTTCTAATATGCAATCAAAACAAAGGTCCATTGCAGGGTTGAAACACAAACACAATTGGACACACATTAACATCCATTGGCGACTTACTTGCTTGTTTTTGGACTGTGGAAAACAAACTGAGACGAAAGGAGAACATGCAAACTACGGTCAAAATAAATAGTCCATTCTGCATAGGAATGAAACCCAGTGTTTTCCCTCCCAGTAAAAGCGGTGTGCAAACTCCCGTGAAGTTTTTAGCTCTTTGGAGTCGTAAATTAACTAAAAAGTACAAAGCAACAAAGTTTTTTACTAGGTATAGATTCTGAAAGTAACCGACTCCTAGAATTTAATTTATAGCCAATTCCAGATCAATACGTCGATTCATTCATTCATTCATTCATTCATTATCTCCCGCTTTATCCTATATTAGGGTCGTGGTGGGGTTCCCCATGCCCATCCAGGGGAGAACGTCTCGGGCGCTGGGCAGATAGACCCAGGACAGGGCGCCAATCCATCGCTGGGCACACACTCACTCACAGACACACTCTATATGGGGCAATTTGGAGAATTCAATTGACTGGATCCATGTTTTTAGACTGTGGGAGGAAACCGTAGAACCCGGAGGAAACCCACCCAGACACGGGGAGAACATGGAAACCTGGATGGGCATGGGGAACCCCACCGCGACCCTAATAGAGGATAAAACGGGTGATAATGAATGAATGAATAATTTACAAAACAAAACGTTTTCAGGAACGTGTTAAAGAGACTAGACCAAAAATTAAATAACCATTTTCTTGATAGTACCAGTCAAAAGAAGCGGGACACGCCCCCTTCTTATTTCAAGTATTCAAGTAATCATTCATTCATTCATTATCTCCCGCTTTATCCTATATTAGGGTTGCGGGGAGGGGTTCCCCATGCCCATCCAGGGGAGAACATCTCGGGCGCTGGGCAGATAGACCCAGGACAGGGCGCCAATCCATCGCTGGGCACACACTCACTCACACAGACACACTCTATATGGGGCAATTTGGAGAACTCAATTGACTTGATCCATGTTTTTGGCCTGTGAGAGGAAACCGGAGAACCCGGAGGAAAGCCACGCAGACACGGGGAGAACATGGAAACTCCACCCAGATGGGGATTCGAACCGGGAATCCCTAGTGCTGAGAGGAGAACATGCTAACCACTAAGCCACCGTGCCGCCCTACGTCGATTCAGTCATTTAAAAAAAAAATCAATTATTAATTAAAGAACATTAACTTAATAGTTTTTGTTACTTTCTGCTCGTGTGTTTGAATTTAACCACGAGACGTGAATAGCACAGTTTCTGCAACCTAACGTCTATATATCGATACATTGAGGACCTCTTGTGGCCTAACCTCAAATAACTGTCGACTTGGAATTAAAGGGGACTACATCATGATGTAAATAGCATCATTATGTTCCCTACCTAGTGCACTTATGTAGCGGTTAGCGGAGGATTTGAGATTGAACAAGTGAAGCTGTTTCCATTGCGAAGATGGCGCAAGCACTATCAGAAGAGGAGTTTCATCGTATGCAGGTGATTGTTGCGCCTTTTATATATTTACCACTTAATCCTTTAGTCTAGTTTTGAACTTCGAATCCGCCTTTATGCGCTGAATATGAATCATTAGTGTGTTTAAAAAAGAAAACAGGTCGTAACGCTATGCTTTGCTTTGAGAGGGAGGCGTCTCTTAGCGAGCTAACGTTAGCCAATAAGCTACGAAGTTCCTTTAAAGACAAATCTGTTTTGTTGCGGGATGACACGCTCTTTTTTAAAGCCGTTTATTTTCACAACATTTGGAAATGAATTCCAGAGTCGCGCTGTGTTTCCGAGGTTAATAATAATAGGTTTCTATATAATGACCAGTTAGCATGTCAAATAACGTCAGCTAACAGTCTCACTCTGCTGCGTTATAAATTATGCATTAACCTAATAAATAAAGTCAGTGGACATCCCGTCAGTGTTTTGATGCTCAAAGTGAATATTCCGCTTCAGAAGAACAACTGTCAGCTGTTTCACTTTAAAGAGCCAGGCTTTAAACGGAGGCTGTATCCTGAATGCAGTGTAGCACGCAGATTTGGGACACAGCCCTGAACCTGGAGCTTGAAGTGAAACTCCTCTCTCTCTCTCTCTCTCTCTCTCTCTGTCTCTCTCTCTCTCTTTCGCTCTCTCTCTCTCTCTCTCTCTCTCTCTCTCTCTCACACTCTCTCTGTCTCTCTCTCTCTTTCGCTCTCTGTCTCTCTGTCTCTCTCTCTCTCTCTCTCTCTCTCTCGCTCTCTGTCTCTCTCTCACTCTCTCTGTCTCTCTCTCTCTCTCTCTCTTTCGCTCTCTGTCTCTCTGTCTCTCTCTCTCACTCTCTCTTTCGCTCTCTGTCTCTCTGTCTCTCTCTCTCTCTCTCTCTCTCTCTCTCTCTCTCTGTCTCTCTCTCACTCTCTCTGTCTCTCTGTCTCTCTCTCTCTCTCTCACTCACACACTCAGATGATCTCCAGTTTCCTTCACGGCTTGCAAAATTAATCCCCGAAATGTTTCCATGACCTGATCACAGAGTCTCAACTGAACTGATACGGTCTTCATGCAGATTTCGACAATTTGGAACTTTTAAAATTGGTACATTTTGTACCAACGTGCCATTTTATTTGCTCTTCCTCTCTGTAGTGCACGTTTAACCTTCTCTTTTTCATCATAAAAAGAGATTAATCAAAGCTACAATCAAAGCTGTTCCACAAAACACTGCGTGAGAGAGAATACTTGTTGCAGTGTGCAACAATAAGAGTGTTTATTATTTTGTTTGATCACAAATCCACCTCCAAGTCAGTACAATTAGGGTTAAACTATATTGGAGTAAATGTTTTATTGTAGACGGCGCGGTGGCTTAGTGCTTGGCACGTTCTCCTCTCAGCACTAGGGATTCCCGGTTCGATGTTTCCATGTTCTCTCCGTGTCCGTGTGGGTTTCCTCCGGGTTCTACGGTTTCCTCCCACAGTCCAAAAACATGGATCAAATCAATTGAGTTCTCCAAATTGCCCCATACAGAGTGTGTATGTGTGCGTGTGTGTGTGAGTGAGTGTGTGCTCAGCGATAGATTGGCGCCCTGTCCTGGGTGTATCTGCCCAGTGCCCGAAACATTCTCCCCAGCATGGGCATGGGGAACCCCCCCGCGACCCTAATATAGGATAAAGTGGAAGATAATAAATGAATGAATGTTTTATTGTATTTTTTAGTGTGACGCTTTGCAGTAATGGCAGTCTGCACTTGTGACACTTCGCTTTGGACAATGCACCATTGATGCAACAATATTGAATGAATGGACTGATCTTGTGGATGCTGATAAATGCTAGTAATGTGACAGAGAAAAAAATGTACAAGATGTGGTTAAAATGTTTATTTATTAATAAAGGGCGGAACATGTGGATTTACTCTGCTTGAAATGTATTGTGCTGTAATCTATAATTCCGTTGTTGGACATAATGATCTGTAATAATAGTTATTTATGAACATTGCAGCCAACATACAATATACACTATGGGATCAGAAGTATTGTGAAACCACTCACTACATAAAGTATCTAGTTAAGCATCTGGTCAGTTTGTTTTTAGAAGAACCTGCTGTACACAAGTCTTTAAAAATGGGTAAATGTTTTTGTTTGTTGTTTATAAACCCTATTCCGTATGCTGACGTATAGGGAGTAAAATAGGGATACGAACTGATAGATCGCCCTAGGTTTTCATTAGCAAGCTATTATCATTCACGATAGAATGTTAACATGCAGCTTTAATTTCATTTTTATTTCAGGATGAGCCATGTTTGAGGTTGATAAGTGATCTCAGCCTTTAGATGAGTTCCTTTTTTTTAACAGTCAGACAAAATCGTTGCAACCAGATAATGTTTCAAAATTGAGGAAAAAAGACTGGGAGGAGCCTCAAAGATAATGTTGGGTTTATATTGTTTACGTGTAATTAACATGTCGTATGGCAACTGATGGCAACTTACTGTACTACACACACACATCAAATAAATAAAATAAAATAAATAATCACACTACTTGGCTGTTTTGTAAATCTGTGTTGTTTTAGGGTTTAATGCTTTATGTGTTTAAGTTGTACAATTTCTTTCACAGGCTCAGCTTCTGGAGTTGCGAACGCAAAACTATCAGCTTTCGGATGACTTGCGAAAAAACACTGCAGGTAAACACTGCACATAAACACATCTATATGAACTGGAGGTACAGTTAAAGTTTGTACGTTTACTCTTTAGAATTTTAATATTATTTTGCTTGTGTATGTTTGTGTCTCTCATATCTCATAAAGAGTTCACAGTGGCAGATGATAGTTTGAGAGTTCTTGAACTTGTAGCATAACATTAAGCTTCGACTGCTTTTGTTATTGCATGTTAATGGAAGTGCTGTTTTCATTCCAGCATCAGATTGTTATGTAACACTTTACACTTTTTCATATGCAGGTAAAGTTACTAAGAAAGCACAAGTGTTTTAAACTGATGATTAATATTTAACTAAAAAAAACAGTGTGCCTCATTTCTCCTTCTAGTATTAACTATTACTATTTAGCATGCACTTTTATCCAAAGGGATTTATTTATTTATTGAATGGAGTCAGAGCTATGCTCACTAACTTATAATTAATGATACAGACATCAAAACATAATATCATTAAAAAACACAAAGCAATATTTATAGAAAAGAAAAATCCTTGTTATGAATGAAATGTCATGTACACCCCGGTTCTTGTTATTAACAGGTCATTAACTCTATTTTGCAGAACTCAACAATGTTCGCCAGAAAACTCTGACCTTGGAAAAAGATTACATTAAAGCACAAAAGGTAAATAATTGTCTTCTTTATTGTTTGTCCTGAGCTTATTAGCTTTTGTTCGAAGACAAACATCAGTGCTTCAGTAATCCTGATGTTTAACCGAATGAGAGATTTGTTCAGTATAATAAATAAAACTTATATAACTTATTATAAGTTTATTTATAAAGCTTGGCTTCCTATAAGACAATGTTTTGTAGACATTGCCAAAAGCAACGTACATACATAATTGTTTTTGAATTTCTTTTATTAATTTATTATTATTATTATTATTATTTTTTTTTAAATGTTTTCTATCCAACAACTCTATTAGATCTATTTGAGCATGAGTACATTGTCTAGATTGGTCCAGTCATCAGTCACATTGTGTAATAGTTGCCAAATGATAGACACCAGTTTGTTAGTTCCCATAATACATCAAAAATGTACAGTATGTGTGGTTTGTAGATTAAGGAGGTTCATATTTAGTTCTAGGGTGCAAACATATTTCTTACTGATTTGGGTAGTTTTTTTACAACAGTAGTTTGGGTACAAACAGTAGTTTGGGTAGTTTTTGGGTAGTTTGGGTACAATGGATTTATTTTATAAATATAAAATATCCTGTTTCTTCTCTTTGCAGGCACTTAATAAGAGCAAGAAAGCTCAGGTAAAGTTGCTACATAATTCATATATAAGTACATTTATGTGTGCATTTTATAGGGTTTTTATATTTGTAAATGACTCGGTTGTTTTACTTAACAAAATGTTAACTTGGGGGCGGCACGGTGGCTTTGTGGTTAGCACGTTCGCCTCTCAGCACTAGGGATTCCCAGTTCGAATCCCCATCTGGGTGGAGTTTCCATGTTCTCCCCGTGTCCGCGTGGGTTTCCTCCGGGTTCTCCGGTTTCCTCCCACAGTCCAAAAACATGGATCAAGTCAATTGAATTCTCAAAAATTGCCCCATATAGAGTGTGTTTGAGTGAGTGAGTGTGTGCCCAGCAATGGATTGGCGCCCTGTCCTGGGTCTATCTGCCCAGCGCCCGAGACGTTCTCCCCTGGATGGGCATGGGGAACCCCACCGTGACCCTAATAGAGGATAAAGCGGGAGATAATGAATGAATGAAATGTTAACTTGTTTGTATGATTGTATTAATGTTTCAGGAAGTGGATGCGTTGCTGAGTGAGAATGAGATGCTTCAGGGCAAACTGCACAGCCAGGAGGAGGATTTCAGACTGCAGAACAGCACCCTCATGCAAGAGCTGTCCAAGGTGCTGAGAACACGAACACACACACACACACACACACACACACACACACACACACACACACACACTACTTTGCTGACCTATGAACATACTTTGGATTCGTATTAATTTAATCACTACATGTTAAACCATTTTTTATTATAAATAATTTCTCATGAACCTCTATTTACTTCTTTCTTTTGTTATTAAATAGCATTTAAACTGCTGCAAAGATGATATTACAACTGGCTTTTATTCACAGCTATTTATGTTTAATGTAATTTCACAATTTAATACAGAGTTCAATATCCTATCCAGCTTTAATGTTTAATATTTCATTGTTGCATTTAAATGTAATATAATAATAACAGCATACAATATGGCAAAGAATTAAAAACAAATAAAAGCCTGTTGTATATAATGATTCGCAATAACATTTATATTTAATATCTTTCCTGTTGTGCTTTTTAGACCCTCCTGTCTCCAGTTTTTAATTATTTAAAAGTAGTGACATTTCTTGCGTCGGCACATGGTGTTTCATAACGGGTTGGGGGAAAAGTAGAGCTGTTAAATAGAAAGTTACAGTTTTATCTCCATCTAAAAAAGGGTTTAGTAGGTTGATTTGAAAGTTGTTGTCACCATACCTAATGAAACATCTGTTTTGGGTTTGACAGTTGTGTTCTCAGATCGAGCAGTTGGAATCAGACAACCAGAGTCTGCGAGAGGGGAGGGGTCTTCAAAATTCTGCCCCAAGCTCTGCGTCTGGTCCCACAGATGGAGAGCTTTTGCGCCTTCAGGCTGAAAACTCTGCCCTGCAGAAGCAGCTAACAGGTAAAAAGCAATGATCCCAGTGGAACGTACAGAAGTCCACTGTGTCTGATGGTTTAAAGAGGTTTATTTATTACCTTCATCAAACCGTTTCAGTTCAAGCAGTTTCCATCACTAACTTTTTGTGATTTAGGCTGAAGCTTATGAAGATGCAGATCAGCAGAAATTTGTGTATTGGGGTACATTGATATGAAGTGAGGTGTCCATTGCAGGACTAAGTAATTGTGTTTGTTTGTATGTACACTCACCCAGCTCTTCAGGAGCGATACGACGGTGAGCTGAACCGCTTGCGAGGGCAGGATGCTCACGATGGGAAAGAGGCAGTGATCGATAGGCAGAATGACAGCAATGGCCTCCACCTGTTGCCTGCTGATGCTGAGGGCCCTGGAGAAAATGCAGCAAGTGATAAACTGGAACAGGTGAGAACTTTGTATGAAGAAAGTCAGAGAAGTTATTTATCATTAAATAGGCTTTTTATATGTGAGACAGTAGGACATCATTTTAACTGCCAAGCTGGTTAGGTGACATTGATCAGTGATGTTTATAGAAGCAATATGTTCCTGTAATGACCCCTGTAATGTGCAGGGATGGTGGTTGCAATCTGCAAACTCACCACTAGATGCTCATATTCCTACACAATACACCTTGAAACCTGAGCATTTTAGCTTTCACACCATGTGTGTGTTATAGAGCATTAGATACTCTATTTAGACAATTTACATGATTTACAATTTACATGATTATTATCTATTATTATATAACATTTCTAAGGTAGAAACATTTTTAATCACCACACACACACAATAGATCTGTATGAAGGTGTATGTTTGATACATAATACATTACACGATGTCAGAGTGTATTCATCCCTGGTTGTGCAATTGTGCAGGAACACTGCCTTCAAGAATTCTGTTATATAGTCCATATACACCACCTGTAACCCTAACCCTAATGGTTTAAATCAGGCGTTTAGATGGGGCAGTTTTATTTTTATTTACTTATTCTTTTATTTTTGTATGAAACTGCTACACTGGCTCATGTGTTTACGCATGTGGAAAGTATAATCGGGCTTCAATCAGGAAAGATAAATTGTTTGTCATCATCATAAAAGCTTTCCCTGTTATATTACTACAGTAAATAATTTCTGACACGGTTCACCATTATGTTTTAATTTAACGATGTCTTTGTACTTCTTTCTACCCTTCAGGCCAAAACAAGCACTTTGGAACAGAGAGTAAACGAGTTAAGCGGTGAGCAGAAGCGTCTTCCATTTCCATTTTATTGAAGTTCTCGCAGCTCAGTAATGAAGTGACTGCATTATACAATTTCGTGTCATATCTGGTCAACATTACTAACTATGTAAGAGTGAGACGTATAAGAAATTCTTTGTTTCTTGGCATTAGGGTTGGCTGATATGGCTCTAGAATCATATCCAGATATTTCAGGGTTCTGTAATAACGATATCTTTGGCAACATGAAAAACACTGAATTAAAAAAAAAAATCAAAATCATACTACTGCAACAAATTAAATGTTCCGGTTAAAACAAATATGAATATCTTCAAAATATTTAGTAGAATACAAGAAACTATAAAAAAAAGTTATAAATGGTAAACAACCCTGAGTTTGTATAAAATAATTACTGCACTAAAATTACATTAAATAATTACTTAAATTGAATAATATGACAAAAGTAATGCAATCTAGTAACTGTGCAACATCGACTACATGATATAAGTGCAAATGTACAAATACAATTACTCTGAAAAAAAAAAAAAAAAAAAAAAAAAAAAGGGCCAGGTAGTTATTACCATGTGACGTTCCATGCACATAATATACGATGCATTATCATTACATCATATGTATTATCGTGCACAGTGGTATATGTCACACTCTGCTTGGCTTCTGCTTTAATAAGTGAAGGTTTTGATCTGAGTTCTACGAAACCTACTGTGTGTGTGAAAAGGGCTACAGGGTTATGTTTACCATTTTTTAATTTGTAGAAACCCAATAAAGATCTATAATGAAACTCTCATTAAACACATTTATTACTGCACTTTCAGAAGTTGAACTAAAGCTTCAGACGGAGATGGAGGAGAAACGGTTACTGAGGGAGCAGCTCCAATCACTGGAGGTAACATCTACATAACATTGGCGTATAATTATTATCTTGACAGTTATGTTGTTTTTATATTTATGTTCTGTAATTCTGTCTTCTTCACATCATGGAAATCACAAATCCCTTAATGCAGCGTTTACAACGACTTACGAACCGTTTAAGTTGTTTATGTAGCAAAATGCATTAACTCCCCATTAAACAAACGGCTAATTAGATACATAATGTTAATGACTGGGGTTTCTTTACAGACCTCTAAACAAGCAGAACTCCTCAAACTTCAAGAAGAGAACACTAAGGTAAGTACACTAACGAGTCAAATATTAAACTGATAGTAGTTCAGATTAGAGCTGTTTTGTATGATTTTTGTATTTTCATTCATTCATTCATTCATTCATTATCTTCCGCTTTATCCTATATTAGGGTCGTGGTGGGGTTCCCCATGCCCATCCAGGGGAGAACGTTTCGGGCGCTGGGCAGATACACCCAGGACAGGGCGCCAATCTATCGCTGGGCACACAGTCACACACACAAACAACCTCTACATGGGGCAATTTAGAGAACTCAATTGACTTGATCCATGTTTTTGGACTGTGGGAGGAAACCGGAGAACCCGGAGGAAACCCACTCGGACACATGGGAGAACATGGAAACTCCACTCAGATGGGGATTGAAGTGCTGAGAGGCGAATGTGCTAACCACTAAGCCACCGTGCCGCCGATGTTTGTATTTATTTTATTTTTTATTTTATATGATTTTTTTTTTCTGTAGCTCACTGATAAACTGAAGAAAAAACAGGAGAGGTATGTACCAAGTGTTCTACATCTGTGTGGCTTGAAGCACTTTTCGGATGTCGTGTGCGTGTTTCCTTTAACAGAATGTAAATGAATGTCGAGCATCATGTTTTGGGTCCACATTTGCATAATCCATTTAGAAAGTGTTTTGAAGTTAAGAAGATTATAACTTCTCCTTACTCTAATTAATATTCATCTATTTTGGTGGAATGCTTCATGTCTAAAACTAACCAAAGGATCCGACATGTTTAGTCATAAACCAGTACAAGTCTTTGCATATAGTGACAATATTTTAACCCTTTAAAGACAGGGACAGATAGGACTCTCATCATTACTGTTTTTTTATGAGCATTCGTTTGAGTTGGCTGCACCAGGATGTTTATAATCCTTTCAGTCTCCTGCTGAAGTTTAGGTAACAGAGTAACAGAGCTGGCACCACAGTTTTCATGCGCCAAGTCTTTATCACTAGACTACTCCTCTGTTTTAAGCATTCTTTTTATGTGGGGATGAATCACTGTGAGCTCTTTTCTTATCATTCGACGTTTTAAGTGCTCTGGTCTCATATCTGCCAATAATTCTAAACATTGTTACTGCAGCCCTTTTTTTTCCTCGTCACGTACTTAAGCAGCGCTGGTAGTGGCTGTTGCGTTGTTGCCTTCAGGCCACCGCTGAGCTTTTACTTTAGCACCTATTAATTCTGTTGTTTTCTGTTTGCTGGGATTTCCAACCCTCTTTATGGTCATATTACAGCTTCTTGCGGCTCCAGGGGGAAAAGGAGACGCTCTACAATGACAGCAGGTGGGGATAGAGCTCAGCAGTTAACCGCAGGCTCGCTTTATCTATAACCAGTGAATTATTCTGTTTGGTGTTGAAACAGGAATGAATGTAAAACACACACAGCCAAAGAGATCTGGCACCATAATTCATTACTCACACTCCGTTACTTGCATTATTTAGAATTTTGCCCACCACAGTTGTTTTACACATTGATTTTAATCCAAGTCCAACAAGCTGAATGTGAATTAGATGTATTTTAATTTCAACAACTAATCAGCTAACCCAAGCTGTAATTCTTCTTGCACATAGTCTGTGGGTCGCTGATACTAAATATTATTTACCATTTAATGTTTATCCAACAATGTGCATTAAATTTGTAGTTTATGTCCTTTTTTCCATAACAAATTGTCTCTTTAAAATGCAACCAAAACAAGAGCATATGATTTTTACCATTATTTTGATCACAAGATAAGATAAGATACCTTTTATTGTCATTGCATTTGTGCAACGAAATTTGAGCAGCAATCTTAGGTGCAAACAACAGTGTAAACAAAAGAATAAGAAGTTAAAATTATTTATATATATATATATATATATATATATATATATATATATATATATATATATATATATATATATACACACACACACATAATGTCTTTGTCATTAATATTGCACATGAGTTATTGCACATAATGAATTAAATTGCACATGAGTTTTATTGCACATAAGGGCACTATTAAAGACCATTCATCATTTGGAACTGATATTCACTCTTCAGCATAAAATCAATGTTTTAATGATATCCTGGTTTACATGAGCATTTTTTAGTATGCCATTTAAAACACAGCTGTTTATGACATCATATGTAGTGCAAATATTCTATTTAATTCAAAATAATTTCTTTTTTTCACCCAGGACTAAAATAGAGGAGATTCAGCAGCGTAAAGAGGAGGAGTTAAAATCGATTAACCTGCGAGTGCAGAAACTGCAAACGGATTTGATGACCGCTAATCAGGTGAGTGTTGCTGAACGTAGATTTCCGTGGTTTCTGTATGTTCCGTTTCGTATATGTTTTAAAAAATGGCATTTAAAAGTTTTTTTAGTGTAAGTGTCGGCATTGGCGGCACGGTGGCTTAGTGGTTAGCACGTTCTCCTCTCAGAGCTAGGGATTCCCGGTTCGAATCCCCATCTGGGTGGAGTTTCCATGTTCTCCCCGTGTCTGCGTGGGTTTCCTCCGGGTTCTCCGGTTTCCTCCCACAGTCCAAAAACATGGATCAAGTCAATTGAATTCTCCAAATTGCCCCATACAGAGTGTGTCTGTGTGAGTGAGTGTGTGCCCAGCGATGGATTGGCGCCCTGTCCTGGGTGTATCTGCCCAGCGCCGAGACGTTCTCCCCTGGATGGGCATGGGGAACCCCACTGCGACCCTAATAGAGGATAAAGCGGGAGATAATGAATGAATGAATGAAGTGTCGGCATTGTCAGACACCACTTTGAGTGATTTTTAATGGGTGAATGAATATTATCCAGTTTATTTGGTTAACGGCTTGGTGAATGAATGAATAATGGAGGTCACGTGACTCGGCTGCGTGATTGCGCTGCTGCTGCTGCTGCATGCCGTTTGGCTCATTAGAAATGTACATGAGGGAGTGAGTGCTTAAGTTAAAGTGCCTGGTGAGTGTATTTGTTAGCAATCGATTACATCGTACATCGATTACAGCCCACCCGCCCATCCCAGCTGTTGATCTTTGTCATGTGAATCTTAATGCTGCTGTTTTTAATTGTGTGTGTGTGTGTGTGTGTGTGTGTGTGTGTGTGTGGATTACAGAATGTTTGTGAGCTGAAGGAACAGCTGCAGAGTAAACAGAAGGAACATGAGCTGGCCCTCCTTACTCTAAAAGACCAGGTGAGAAACATCCCAATTTTTGTTTATTAATCACCTTTTTTGAAAAAATAAAATAGGTTTACTAAGTGGTCGTATTTCAGAACATTATTTTGTACATATGTTTTAGTTTCAGGTTTTTATTAGGGATGCACCAAAACCTAATCCAAAAACTATCCATCCATCCATTATCTTCCTCCACTCCATCATCCACTAGGGGCATGGGGGGGGAGGTTTTTGGGCACTGGTCAGATACACTTAGGACAGGGTGCAAATCTATCGCTGGGCTCACACAGACACACTTACTATATATGGGCAATTCAAAGCAGCCAGTTTACCTTAAATCCATATGGTTGGACTGTGAGAGGAAACTGGAGAACCCGGAGAAACATCCTCCATATTCAGATTCGAACCCGGATCCCCAGCAGGCGTGTTAACCACTACGCTACGGTACCGCCCCTTAATCCTCACCAAACAACAACAAAAAGAAATTGCCTGCACACAGAACCGTTTTTCCACAGTGTGCCATTACATTTTATCTCAGCCGCTTAGAAAAAATCTGGTTTGTTGCTTAGAAGAAAAAAAAAACAAAAAAAAAAAGATGATATTTGGGGACCATGTCTCATCTCAACCTTCTGCACATAAAGAGAGAGAAATACTCTTCTCCATTACAGTATTATTATACAATTAGGACTGCGTTCCACTGACGAACTCTTATCCGAAATCAAGAAGAAATCAAGTTTGAATAGCAAACTAACTGCACTGAGATTTTATGATCGCTTTGATCCTGTGTGACTGGCAACCGTAATGTAAGAGATGCCATTAGGATGCAATGAATTACTTTATTATACCAGAGACAGCTGTTCTGTGCTGCATGCATTTCCTCCTGACTAAGCCCTTGAACAAGTTCCAAATTTTATAATTACTCAGAGGCTTTGCACTTTAATTGGGCGTCAATTAATGAACATTCTTAAGATCATCTGCATAATTAAAGATTAGTGAGGCCATGAGGCTTGGCGTGTCTGCTAGGGGCTGCAACTGCCCTGTTTGGGTTCCATTTCACACAGGGCACAGATTTAAGGATGGACGGCTAAAATAAGTGATTTTACTCCCCTCTAAACTTCCCGGCGCATCTCATACCTTACTCAATAGTGTTCAGTGTTTTTTCTACGCTCTTATTCTTCTCTTCTCATACTTCCCTTATATGGTCGTGTTTTCTCTTTGGCCCAACTCTCTCTCTCTCTCTTCTATTCTTTTCCCTGTCTATGTCCCTGTGTGTGGTGACGGGTGAAACTGCAGGTAGCATGTCAGAGTGCGGTCAGTCAGGAGCAAGTGGAGAACATGCTGAGTGAAAATGAGGCTCTCAGGACAAACCTAGCTGCTCTAGAACAGGTACAATCTGATGCTGGGCCATCTGTTCCGCAGCATCCGTTATCCATCTTTAAGTAGGACACAGACACGCCGAACTTATTGCCAGAGCTGCACCACAAATTATAGAATTGTTGTGTTCTTCATCTCAGAAAAGCCTTATTTAAGGTAAAACCTTTACACAGTGCTAATATAAAACACCTTTATAATATAATGCACCAGTGGTTTGTAATCTTTTTTGACTTTGGTACAAAGCTGTGTTCAATACAAAAATGCTGATTTTCTTTTTTTTGTGTCGTTGTATGAAGAAGGGCGCCACGGTGGCTTAGTTGTCAGCACGTTCGCCTCTCAGTACTAGGGATTCCTGGCTCGAATCCCAATCTGGGTGGAGTTTCCATGTTCTCCCCGTGTCTGCGTGGGTTTCCTCCGGGATCTCCGGTTTCCTCCCACAGTCCAAAAACATGGATCAAGTCAATTGAGTTCTCCAAATTGCCCCATATAGAGTGTGTATGTGTGAGTGAGTGTTTGCCCAGCGATAGATTGGCGCCCTGTCCTGGGTCTATCTGCCCAGCGCCCGAAACGTTCTCCCCTGGATGGGCATGGGGGAACCCCACCGCGACCCTAATATAGGATAAAGCGGAAGATAATGAATGAATGAATGAATGTATGAAGAAATTTACTCCAGATCCACCACCCAATGGCTACAGCAGTAACATGTTGCTTCCACACTGCTTCAGTAATAAGCAGCTAATGATGCCATTTCTAATAACAATCAATCGGAACGTTTGTTTATACTCAGTGTGTTGCTGGTACAGTCCAGTTGTAATGAAGTAGGATTTTTAATGCAGGACCTTTATTGTTTTGTTGTAATGGAGGGTTTTTTTAGGGGTGAGCTGCAATATTCGCTGATTCGACGATTCGATTCGGAGAACCGTAGTCGACTATGAACCTCATAGTCGAATGTACCATTTTGATCACATGGGGGCGCCCATGGCTGCTGCTAAGCATTAGTTTTTACATGAAATGTCTTTGTTTTCGTTATATATATATATATATATATATAGCCTTTTGTCAAATAAAATCATCCTAATTTCTAGAAAAAAAAAGAAAAAAGAAAAACAAAAAAAAAGGTTTTCTTTTGTTAGAATTTTTTTTTTTTTTTAAAAAACTACACCCTTAGCGCCATCTTGTGGTGAAATTTTAACTGATCCGACTATCAGTCGACTATAGGGAAAATCTGACGAATCAGATTCGACTATGAAAATCTTTAGATGAATACAGCCCTAGTTTTTTTTAATTGCTTTTTTAACTACATTAATCAGGGGATCGCAATACTTCTTCTTCCACAATGTCGGATTTTAGATGTCGGTTGTGTCCTGAGTCGACAGAAGCATTAAAACGTGTAGCTGTATCTAAAAACCAGTAAAATATAAATGTAATCGTCATTGCGATATGCTTGCATTTGAGCTGTATGTGAATTTGTTACAGATCCAGAGCGTGAAGACCCAAGAGATGAATCTGTTGAGAGAGCAGAACATGGCGTTAAACGTAGAGCTGCAGCAGAGGCGCACAGAGCAGGAAGGCTTTTTGGCACAGAGGGATGACCTCAGCTCGCAGCTCCAGGTATTTATGCATCACATTGCCAAGAAGTCCACAAGATTTATTTTAGCATAATTCCTCCGACTGTATGGAGTTGTGTGTGTGATGTCACGTGTTTTGGCTCCTTCAGGAATCGAAACGAGCCAGTGGCAGACTCCTGGAGCAGATCTCAGAACTGGGCTTAGAGAAGGACAAGCTTCTGCAAGAGCTAGAAGAAGCTAGAAAGGTATCTGTCAATCATTTTCCTTTCTCCCGCCCATCATCAGTTTTACAACCGACTTTCATGTTGATAATAGTCACATCTGTTAAATCATGACGTACTGCTGAAGTTTTCCAGAATAAATACTTTATCTCTGCACCGCGACGTTTTTGATCTCAGCGAGGGAGATTTCCATTTAGATTAAAGTGTGCCCTCTCGGCGGCAGGACAAGCCATGATCCCGTTCTCCTGTTCAGAAGAGAAAGAAGACTTCCAGGCTTTAACCTTTCTGTGCTTCACAATAGCTCTAATAAATGCTTTCCGAACGGACGATTGAGGAGAAAGATGAGATCGAAAGCCGGGCCAAGTAGATATTTGCTTCCAGTGTTAGAGGGGAGATCAGTCTGAGTACAGATCTCATAGGTCCCCCATGTGACCTTCAGCATTCCAGACATATTAACTAGAAAACCAAACTAGATGATTTGGATTTATTGCCTTTTGAAATATTATATCTTATTATGTCCACTTGATGGTCTTGTTTGCTGGAGGTTAAAATGCAAACCAGTGATTTTAAGGTGATTAATAAGCCTGTAATTAGTATGAATATTAGCATGAATTATGTAAAGGAACCCTGAAGCCGGGCGGCACGGTGGCCTTCACGTTCTCCTCTCAGCGCTAGGGATTCCCGGTTCGAATCCCCATCTGGGTGGAGTTTCCATGTTCTCCCCTTGTCCACATGGGTTTCCTCCGGGTTCTCCGGTTTCCTCCCACAGTCCAAAAACATGGATCAAGTCAATTGAGATCTCCAAATTGCCCCATATAGAGTGTGTCTGTGTGAGTGAGTTTGTGCCCAGCGATAGATTGGCGTCCTGTCCTGGGTCTATCTGCCCAGCGCCCGAAACGTTCTCCCCTGGATGGGCATGGGGAACCCCCCCGCGACCCTAATATAGGATAAAGTGGGAGGTAATGAATGAATGAATGAATGAATGAACCCTGAAGCCTTTGGGTATGTTTTATTTACTCCACATGAGCCGGGGAAATTAGAATCCGGTTCTTGTTAGAGGTATGAACCTGTGTGGCTGTATAGTACCGATGCTGTGACCCGTGCTGATCTCATCTGTATTATTAAACAAGTGTTCTGACTCTCCTCACTGTTTTTTTGGTAGACCGCCGACAAGCGCAAGGCCATGTTAGACGAGCTGGCCATCGAGACCGCGCAAGAGAAGTCACGACACAAGGAGGAGCTGAGTGACCTGCGCCTTCAGCATGAGAAGGAGGTGCTGGGCATCCGGGCACGCTACGAGAAGGAGCTGCGCGGCCTTCACGAGGAAAAGAGTCGCACTGAGGAGGAGATCCGGGCCCAGCTGCGCGATGAAAAGGTCAGGAGGCGAGGATAGAGGAGATGCTCTTGAAGTCATTTTTGCTTATGTAGCACTTTTTACAACTGAGCGTCGACTCGAGGCAACTTTCTGAATTCTGCAAAGTCTGAATTCCTAAATCCTGCTCCAGGACTCATGCTTTTTGTGCAGCTTGGTAATATTAAAAAACTGGCGCCTTCTCGACCCGGGCGTGTGATTCCATTTCCTGCAAACGTTAATTCACACTACGGATGAGAGAATTAATCGTTTTTGCAATTAATCACTAATAAGATTATTATAAGATTAAGATTAATATAAGATTATTTTAACTATTAAATTGAAATTAGGTGGCACGGTGGCTTAGTGGTTAGCACGTTCTCCTCTCAGCACTAGGGATTCCCGGTTCGAATCCCCATCTGGGTGGAGTTTCCATGTTCTCCCCGTGTCTGCGTGGGTTTCCTCCGGGTTCTCCGGTTTCCTCCCACAGTCCAAAAACATGGATCAAGTCAATTGAGTTCTCCAAATTGCCCCATATAGAGTGTGTATGTGTGAGTGTGTGTGTGTGTGTGAATGAGTGTGTGCCCAGCGATAGGTTTGCACCCTGTCCTGGGTCTATCTGCCCAGCGCCCGAAACGTTCTCCCCTGGATGGGCATGGGGAACCCCACGCGACCCTAATAGAGGATAAAGCGAGAGATAATGAATGAATGAATGAATGAATGAAGTTAAAATTAACTAAACGTAAAATTGCCTTAACATCGTTATGATGATATTCAAACAAAAAATACATACAGTGCAATTGGTAGTCTAACTGACCTTAACCGGACCTCCAGTCAGGGTGTGTTTGGTTTGGTTTGGTCCAGTTGTCCAAACTGCGTCCAAGTTGTGAAGACAAATGAAACTGGTGCTTTCCGTAATGCTCTATGTACTGCAAGTGCTCAGCTTGAGTTTCCACTGCCATTCATAATAATATCTATAATATTTCAGATATGGGGTGTGTTTGACCCGTTGCTGTATGTTCTAGGCTCGGACTAAAGAGCTGGAGGGTCTGCAGCAGAGTGTGGAGGAGCTCCAGGCTCAGGTGCAGTCTATGGAGGGAACCAAGGGTTGGTTCGAGCGCAGGCTTAAAGAGGCCGAGGTATGAGCGTGCATTCATTAATATACAATACGTCAATATTAGGATGACCACTTGATGTCAGTGTTGTTTGTTATCCCACACTTTAGTCTTTTAGAAGCTTGCTTTAGAAGAAACAAGTTGTTTGGTACCGTTTTACAAAAATGTATTATTACTCTAGAATAAGAGTGTTCCCCTGAGTGCATGCGTAGACTAGCGGTGGCTTCCAAGATATCAGTGACCATTGCTTTAGAGCAGGGGTTTTAACTGCTCTCAGCCTGGGACACACATGTTCTCATGGTCATTAGGTCACCACCCACTTTTAAAGAATACAAGAAAAACATTCATTCATTCATTATCTCCCGCTTTATCCTCTATTAGGGTTGCGGTGGGGTTCCCCATGCCCATCCAGGGGAGAACGTCTCGGGCGCCGGGCAGATACACCCAGGACAGGGCGCCAATCCATCACTGGGCACACACTCACTCACACAGACACACTCTATATGGGGCAATTTTGAGAATTCAATTGACTTGATCCATGTTTTTGGACTGTGGGAGGAAACCGGAGAACCCGGAGGAAACCCACGCAGACACGGGGAGAACATGGAAACTCAACCCTGATTGGGATTCGAACCTGGAATCTCTAGCGCTGAGAGGAGAACGTGCTAACCACTAAGCCACCGTGGCGCCACAACAAGAAAAACAAATTTATTCAAATAAAAATATTTTAAAAATCACATTTAAACATACATATGCATCCTCAATAAATAAAAATCCATCCATTATCTTCCGCTTTATCCTCTATTAGGGTCGTGGGGGGGGGTTCCCCATGCCCATCCAGGGGAGAACATTTCTGGCGCTGGGCAGATACACCCAGGACAGGACGCCAATCTATCGCTGGGCACACACTCACTCACTCACTCACACAGACATACACACGCTATATGGGGCAATTTGGAGAACTCAATTGACTTGATCAAATGTTTTTGGACTGTGGGAGGAAACCGGAGAACCCGGAGGAAACCTACGCGGACACTGGGAGAACATGGAAACTCCACCCAGATGGGGATTCGAACCGGGAATCCCTAGTACTGAGAGGAGAACATGTTAACCACTAAAACACCGTGCCGCCCCTGAATAAAATCAATATTTTAAATACTAAAGGTAAAGGTTTCTAAATTCTAACCCTCACTTCACTTTTGTTTTCTTGTATGAGCAGGAAATCATAGAAAAGAACAGACTGGATCACGGCGAGGAGATTCAAAGACTGCACAAAGAACACACGCTCCAACTCGAGGTAAAGTATGTTCAGAACTATTTGACACATTGCTGGGTGTGTGTGTGTGTGTGGGGGGGGGTGTTGTGCTGACTCCAAGGATCTGCAGTCAATAAAGTCCTTATTAGCTCAGCCATATATAAATGACCCTGACGATGTAATGACCATGGCTGCTTCAGAACTGCCCACTCAGTTCACACAGCTTTTCTTTTCATGACTTACATACAACAGACTGACCTGTCTGATTATTTATTCATAGCTGATCCATATACTTACCGTTAGTCTGAGGTGCGCAGGCTGGGGATATGATGCTCACGCTTAAGGCTGGAGTATGTTGTACGTACCTCGGCTGATCTCTAGCTATCTGTGTAAAAGTATTTCCATTTTGTATGAACGAAATTGCCGCCTGGCGATTCCACCTCACCGAGGAGCTAATTCTCACTCCGTGGCGTTCACCACTGCAAAATGGTGGAACGATCTTCCCAACTCTGTCCGTAAGGCAGAATCACTAAACAGTTTTAAGAAACTACTTAAAACGCATCTCTTTAACAAATACCTGTTGTAGAAAAAAAAAAAAAAAAAGGGGGGGGGCGCAGCATCGAATAACAATCAGGTTTGATGAATTTACAGTATAGTTGGTTTTCTCCGTGGCTTCTGACTTGTAATGTTCTCATTTGTAAGTCGCTTTGGATAAAAGCGTCTGCTGAACGACTAAATGTGATGTAATGTAAATGTAAACGGATGTTTGCAGGAGAAAGTCAGCGAGGTCGAGGCTGTGAAACAGCAGATCAGCACCTTTGAAAACGAAAAAGATGACCTTAATTCAACCATTGATAAACTTAAACAGGTGAAGGTTCATATGTTTTATGTTTTTGATTTTCCTGGAAAATGTTTGTATGGCGGCACGGTGGCTTAGTGGTTTAGCACGTTCACCTCTCAGCGCTAGGGATTCCCGGTTCGAATCCCCATCTGGGTGGAGTTTCCATGTTCTCCCCGTGTCTGCGTGGGTTTCCTCCTGGTTCTCCGGTTTCCTCCCACAGTCCAAAAACATGGATCAAGTCAATTTAATTCTCAAAATTGCCCCATATAGAGTGTGTCTGTGTGAGTGAGTGTGTGCCCAGCGATGGATTGTCCTGGGTCTGTCTGCCCGGCGCCCGGGACGTTCTCCCCTGGATGGGCATGGGGAACCCCGCCGCGACCCTAATAGAGGATAAAGCGAGAGATAATGAATGAATGAATAATTTACAAAACGGGCGGCACGCTCGCCTCTCAGCGCTAGGGATTCCCGGTTCGAATCCCCATCTGGGTGGAGTTTCCATGTTCTCCCTGTGTCCGCGTGGGATTCCTCCGGGTTCTCCGGTTTCCTCCCACAGTCCAAAAACATGGATCAAGTCAATTGAATTCTCAAAATTGCCCCATATAGAGTGTGTCTCTGTGAGTGAGTGAGTATGTGCCCAGCGATGGATTGGCGCCCTGTCCTGGGTGTATCTGCCCAGCGCCCGAAACGTTCTCCCCTGGATGGGCATGCGGAACCCCACCGCGACCCTGAATGTTTGTATGTGTGCAGACTAAAGGTAAGGCTCTGATTAGGTTTGTGAAGTTATGACCTCCTAGTTAAATAATTGATGTCGTTTGTGTATTAGGATAACTAGTAATGCAGTGTCATATCAGCAAATCACATGACTGTTATTAATTATTAGGCCTCACCTTTGTTCCCTGTGTGTGAATGTCATGTAGGAGATTAAAGACACCGTAGATGAACAAAGGATTCTGGAGAAGAAAGGCAGTTCAGCTGTAAGTAGGCTTGATGTGTTCTCTTGATTCTTCCTCCTCACTCTTCTGCTGGAGAAGGCAGAATAAGAGCTGAGTCAGGGCTTTCCATCGTTCTGGATTCCGGGAAAGTAAATTAAAACACGAGATTGTGTTTGTGCTCATCTAAACTGGACTTTAAAGAGATCCAGCTCGAAATTCAGTTTATTTGCGGCTCCGCACTTAAACATTGTTTCGTGAAGAAATGTCTGTTCATTTCGTCTGCTTAAAGATAGCAGTATAATAAAAATATAGTGTGCAGAGAATGTCACTTATTCAGTGTGCAGTTCAGACGAGGTTTAGAATTGAAGGCGTGAAATCTGCAGAGTTATAACCAATAAGTTAGCATTAATTCAGCAAAAGACTAAACTGATTTTTCATATGAATGTTGTCATGACGATGTGGTGCCGTTACAATTAATTAATTATGACATTTTGAATCACGACTAATTGCAGAAACACCAAAAAAAAAAGCAAAAAGTCTCATCTCTAATCTGCAGCTGTCTGCCGCAGTGTCTGCTAAAAAGACCAAACAAAACGCTGTAATCAGGGTTCTAATCCAGACAGTTCCTCACTCTTAAGGTCATACTGATTGTGGAGAACCTCAAATCACATAAATAAATGACATGGTTTAAAACATTATGCAGACCGATATGATTTTAATTTACAATTTAAATTTAAAATGAAATTCCCCTTATTTTCTATAGATTTGTGCTGTGTATTCAAACCCGTATCTGTTCCATACACTGTGTTCACTGTCTGATGTTCAATCAACCAGTCACCCAATTATATAAAGTGAGTAATAGGAACTCATGATCATTTCATGAATAACATTCCAGCTGAAAGACTTAAAGCGACAGCTTCATCTGGAGCGCAAGAGGGCCGACAAACTGCAGGAGAGACTGCAGGAGATCCTGACCAACACCAAGACCAGAACAGGTAAGCTCTTCCACCCCATAATCACCATAAGTGCAGGTAGACTCCGCCCTGTAAAGTGGGTTTAACATTGGGTGGAGGATCATAGACTGCTGGGTGTGGTCTATAAGAGTCAGGATATTGACATTTTGGTTTATTCTATTACAACAGCTTTGTTAAAGAGCCTTCTGACTGCAGTGAATATATCTGAAATAATCTTAAACTTACAGAATAAGTAATGATGTCCAGTAGGGGTGAGCTGCAATATTCGCTGATTCGATGATTCGATTCGGAGAACCGTAGTCGACTATGAACCTCATAGTCGAATGTACCATTTTGACCACATGGGGGTGCCCATGGCTGCTGCTAAGCATTAGTTTTTACATGAAATGTCTTTGTTTTCGTTATATATATAGCCTTTTGTCAAATAAAATCATCCTAATTTTTAGTTTTTTAGTTTTTTTTTAGGTTTTTCCTTTGAAGTGGAAAAAAGTCCAGAACGGGGATCCCATTTACGGTGCTCTAGAAAAACAAGTAAAATATTTAAAAAAATCTTTTTTAAAAACCACGCTTATAGCGCCATCTTGTGGTGAAATTTTAACTGATTCGCAGTCGACTATAGGGAAAATCTGACGAATCAGATTCGACTATGAAAATCCTTAGTTGAAGACACCCCAAATGTCCAGACACACAAGTTCAAGTAATTTATTTATATAGCGCTTTTTACAACGTTACATCGTCACAAAGCAGCTTTACAGAATGAAAAACCTTTAAACCCCCAAAGAGCAAGCCGAAGCGACAGTGGCAAGAAAAAAAACTCCCTGTTATGTTGTTATTTAAGGAAGAAACCTTGGGAGAACCAAGACTCAGTGGGGGACTCATCCTCCTTGAGCGGCCAGGCAGTAAGGCAGTACACACTATATAGGGGCAATTTAGAGCAACCAATTCACCTTGAAACCATGTTTTTTGGACGTGTGGGAGGAAACCAGCTGAAATGCATCCAGAGGAAATCTAATAATGGACACCTACCCATCTGGTACATGCCACATGCCAAATAACGAAACGGACATTATGCAAGTCATTACATTACAAATTGGAAATTAGCTCATTGAGTAAAAGTACAAAATGCTTTGCAGCGTTTCATTAAGCGTTAGGTTATTACCTTTAGCTTTGTAATCGGGCAAATTTAAACTCCAGATGACCATGTTTGCCAAACATTAAAGGTCAATACAGGCAAACCATCGTATCCTGCTGCGTCTGCTGCATTTTATTCAATAAATAATGAAGCCGTTTCCCCTGTGTTGGCATTAAATCCTCCAGGTTGGGTGGGGGTTTATAGGGGTGAGCAGGAGGTACACAGGGTCAGGTGTTGAATCCCAGTAGATGGGCTGAACTGCTTTGAGAAGTGCAGTTAAACTGCTTTAAGAAGTGCGGTTGCCACTATATCCTGTGCATGCTGCATGAAATATTCAGTGCTGGAAAGTGAATATGCAACAGAGTTCATAAAAAAGTATGAGGTCTGAAAAGTGCCTTGTGTCTTCCGCAGACATCCTGGGCTTGGTCTTAAGATGCGTACTTGTTTGCTAGCCCAAAGTTGAATTGATTGAGTGACCCTGAGAAATGAATCTCTGAATAATACAGTCTTCTCTTAGAAAAATGCACGAAAGAAATGCATTACAGAAACCTCCTAGTTGCACTTTCTTGATTTGTTTTAATACCTGGCTGTAGTGGAGAAGTAATAAAGAACTCTAACCGAACATTAAATACAGAATTTAGCTCGGAAGAATTCAAAACGTCCTTTTTGTTACCGTTTTTCTGCAGACACTGCTGAAATACAAAAGGTAATGAAGTGCTGCTCTACTGAGTGTTGAACTTGCAGAGGAGGGCGGATAACAAAATGTTCCTTCATACACCCTAAAGGCAGCATGTATTTAAAGCTGCAGTGTGTGACTTGTCTTTGTTAACTAACTGTGTCAAAAGGTTTAGATTCCACTGTAGAAATAACATGTTTTAATGCTCTCCATGTTAATAATTATTTAAAATAATATATCTATCGGGGCGGCACGGTGGCTTAGTGGTTAGCATGTTCTCCTCTCAGCACTAGGGATTCCCGGTTCGATTCCCCATCTGGGTGGAGTTTCCATGTTCTCCCTGTGTCTGCGTGGGTTTCCTCCGGTTTCTCCGGTTTCCTCCCACAGTCCAAAAATATGGAACAAGTCAAATGAGTTCTCCAAATTGCCCCATATAGAGTGTGTCTGTGTGAGTGAGTGTGTGCCCAGCGATGAATTGGCGCCCTGTCCTGGGTGTATCTGCCCAGCGACCGAAACGTTCTACCCTGGATGGGCATGGGGAACCCCCCCGTGACCCTAATATACGATAAAGCGGAAGATAATGAATGAATGAATGAATATATCTATTGGGATTGGATTTAAAAATAATATTTTCTACCAAGAATAACACGAGTTACGCTGCAGAGTTTTGAATTAGCCTGATTGTGCCGGGATAGGAACTGAGACCTGAGTCACATGTTCAGTCAAGGAAGGTCTGATCTTCCTGATGTCCACACACACACACACACACACACACACACACACACACACACACACACACACACACACATGCCTATGCACACGTTTTATATACACTCCAGAGTCTAGTGTTTGCAGGACTTGTCTTTATATCATGTATGATACATTATGCATGATATTTAAAAGTCACACACTGCACTGGTCTTAAAATCTAACACCTTTATTTTTCTTGGCACTTATAGAAAAACATTTTCAAGTATGCATTATTTTGAGTTTTGTGTACGTTCTGTACTGTTGTAAAAAAATATTTTGAGTTAATATACATTTAACCCTAAAGTTTCCTGCTGTTGCTTTCATTTGTCCCTGCAGTCTGAAACCTGTGGCTCCTGGGCTTCTTGTAATTTAGTTCTTGGCAGTCATTTGGTTGCCGCCGTTTACTAGCCTGTTTACTTGCCAGTTGTTGCATCAGATATTCAGTTTATGCTAATTCTGTTCTGCAGATGTCCCTGTTGTTTTGAGACTATTAGGATTAATGATGCTGACGAGTTGCTAGAACTACTTACTGAAATGTTTGAGGTTCGGACAGTTGAGTAACTGAAATACTGTGAGACTGAACCGACCGTGTGCACCAGATTACCTCATGTTTTAACGAATGTTTTAATTACTTTATGTCTTTTTAAAGTATGTCTGTATTATTATTATTATTATTATTATTATTATTATTCATTCATTATCTTCCGCTTTATCCTATATTAGGGTCGCGGTGGGGTTTCCCATGCCCATCCAGGGGAGAACGTTTCGGGCGCTGGGCAGATACACCCAGGACAGGGCGCCAATCTATCGCTGGGCACACACATTCACTCACACAGACACGCACGCATACACACTCTATATGGGGCAATTTGGAGAACTCAGTTGACTTGTTCCATGTTTTTGGACTGTGGGAGGAAACCGGAGAACCCGGAGGAAACCCACGCAGACATGGGGAGAACATGGAAACTCCACCCGGATGGGGATTCGAACCGGGAATCCCTAGTGCTGAGAGGCGAACGTGCTAAACCACTAAGCCACCGTGCCGCCCATTATTATTATTATTATTATTATTATTATTATTATTATTATTATTATTATTATAACTACCTGCAGGTTTCCTGTAGCTGCTGTTCATTTGACGACCATCATGTTTTAGCACATTCTTTTACACCACCATGTGTAACGTCATAAAATTTTGGTTGTGATCAGCCCCCAGTTCTCACCATTAGATTTTTTTTATTTTTATTTGAGTTGCTGTTTTTTGATCCACTCAGCTTTTATGGATCAAGCACTTTCCTGCGTGACCCATTGGTCCCGCTGCTGTATGTTTTCATTCAGAGTGGATTCTCTCGCTTCATTTCTAAATCAGACCAGCTTGTGAAAGGTTGTGTAGCATTACATCACATTCAGTTAGTGTAGCTATGAAGAAGCGCTACACCAAACGTTCCCGTGCATATGCTTTGTGCGTTTTCTTGTGCACATCTTCACCTTTCCATTAACGAGATGAAGCGCGCTCATCCGGACGCCACGCTCCGTTAGCTCAGTCACAGTTTGCTTTTGTAAGACGTTTGAAATGGCTGTGGTTAATGGTGAGGGTGTTACGCTATAAATCAGAAGGTTGCGAGTTGAAATCCCATGTTTACTTCAGTTACCAATGTGGTAACTAATGTGTGTAGATATTTTTATAGATTCTAGAACAAATTAATTCGATTTACATTGATTTAAATGGAAATATGATCCTGTTTTCATTGATTTGGGATTTTGCCGGGTCAGAACTTTGTCGTCTTGTGTTTGTAGGTCTGGAGGATCTGGTGTTGTCGGAGATCAGCTCGCCGAGTCGAACCCAGCAGACAGGTGACAGCAGCAGTGTTTCTTCTTTCAGCTATAGAGAGATAATGAAGGAAGGAGCCTCAGCGCAAACCACCAATAAGGTAGACCACCTCCTCGCGTTCTCACTATATATACTGTGGACACATTTATATTCCTGTCCCATCCCGAATCCACTATAGAGAGCTGACTGTATAGCTGCACACAGACGAAAATATCATCCTTCCGCTTTCTTTTAACTGTTGCCATGGACAACGCTATCTATGATCACTCCTTCATCCCTTTATGCCCTTCTGTAGCCACTGCAGTTCTATATATAGTGCAGGATAGTGTACATAACTATAAATAATGTCTGGTTGGCCAGGCTGTTGAGTGCTGAGAATATGAAAAGAACTTGGGATGTGTTCTTTTTTAAAGGTTTAAGTAACTAAGACGTTTGAGATTGAGTTGTGTTGTGATTAAAACAATAGGAAGATAAGAAGCTGCTGTCTTTTAAAACCTCCGCTGCGGGTCATTTTTAAAAACGCAGTACAAGCAGGATTTGTTTATTGTCTTTAAACCACGGAATGGATTTTAGCAACACGTTGAAAGGGTTTGGAAATGTTTTACAAAATTATGACTTGATGTAAAAGAAGCATCCAGCAGAGGCTCAGTCATTGAAAGCAGATACAGGTCCTGGCTCATTACTCTGCAATGCAAGTTAGAGTTTTTACAATCCTGTTCTACTTAATATTTGGGAAAGATTTCAGAAATGTGACCTTCATGCCCCATGATGTCACTGCATGAGGCACCATCATAGAGTAAAGGGATCTATTTTGTCTCCTGTACTTGCACACAGAGGAGTGTGTCCTCCACATTTAACCCATCTGTGCAGTATATATATATATATATATATATATATATATATATATATACACACAGTGATACCTCGGTTCTCGAATGCCTTGACTTTCGGCCAAATCGGTATTCGACCAGGAAATTCGAGAAAATTTTGTCTTGGAATCCGAACAAATATTTGGAACTCGAACATCCGAACGTCCGAGATGAGCCGAATGGCAGTCATTCGGCCCGGCGCGCCTTGCTTGCGTCATAAGTGTGAGTGCAGAGAGAGAGTCACGTTTTTTTGGAGAGAGTCACGCTTTGTGGAGAGAGAAACACCCGAAGAGCAGTTACCCTCTGTTTTTATTGAAGAGGACTCCCCTTCAAAACAATAACCATCCCCCTTCCCTCCTCCCTCCACATTCATTCCCTCCTGCCATAAAGGTTGGTACAGGTACAGTAAATGAAACACAATTTACTGTACTGTACAGTACATTTTATTTTTTTTGTTTTAATAAATACACTTTTATTTCTTATTTCTTGTTGAGACTCATGTTTTTCTACATATTATATACAAATTAGGCCAGTAAATAGGCATTTTCTGGGGCTTGGAACGAATTAATCCAGTTTCCATTATTTCCTATGGGTTTCATTGCTTCGGTTCTCCAACAATTTGGTTCTCGACCGTCCTCCCGGAAAGAATTGTGTTCGAGAACCGAGGTATCACTGTATATATATACACACACACTGAGTGAAGTGTGTACTGGACAGTCGGAGTAGTGTTGGAGTAGTGGACAGTCTTGTATATGGTGCCTGGGGAACCACTGAGATTAGGTGCTTTGCCCAAGGGCACTTTAGCCATAGTAACTGTTGGGACCGGGCATCGAACCGGGGGCCTTCAAATCACAAGGCTGGTTCTTTAAACAAGCCTACGACTGCGCCGTCATAATGATGCAGTGATGAGTAGAAATTCTCTACTGCTGTTCCTCCAAAAAGCGTCTCCGCAAAACGTCTTTATTTAAGTAAAAGCGTCTTTGTCCTTCAGTTAAAGCAACTCGTTTAATAAGCCTGAAGGAAGATAAGACACTCCGGGGAGGAAAGTGATCGCAGGGGACGTTTTCCACACTCGGGGGCGAGTTGACCTTCTTTCAATTGGCTCCACTCCAGTTCCTTTGAAATGAACTTGTAGGTGCTCGGTGAAACATGTAGCCAATAAACCCTTCAAACAGGTCAGCTCTGGAGATTAAGCAAACGTCCGTGCTTAGAAATGAATTACATCAGTACCTGTAGCCGGCAGCTCGGTCCCAGGGCCACGTGGAACTTGTGGGAACTTAACGACTAAGCTAATTGTTTTGGGAGTCACCCATGCCGAACCCATTTCAGCTCGTTGCAAGCTAAAGATAAAGGCAGGGTTTTCCACACAGCTGTTTTACCCGGACAGCTGCCTCTCTTTGCAGCTGTTCTGTTTGCGTGCTGCGATGTTTTCCACTCAGACAGATGGATAGACAGATGGAAAGAGGTAAATGGAGGGGCGTTTGAGTGTTTATATTCTGTAGAGGAGGTCTGTCTGTCCTTCGTATTCACATTATTGATTTGCGTACACACACACACACACAAAACTGCACTTCAGTGTGAGATATCGGAACGTTAAACTAAATAAAGTATCTAAATATTGCCTTTTAAAAAGTTCTCTCATCTATGTTTGTATTCTTCCTACAGTCTAACAATAGTAGTCCTCAGTCCCAGCGACCGGCTGAGCTCTCTGATGATGAGGTCAATGAACTCTTCCAGAGGCTGGCAGAGGTGCAGCAGGAAAAATGGATGCTGGAAGAGAAGGTTTGACCTTTTACCTGCATTCTTCACTTTGACATTTGTATTGATTTTTATTCTAGAGCAGATAAAATGTGGTGTGAAGGCCGTGAGTCAAATAGTGTATTAATGGTACACAGTGGTGCAGCATTTGGCATTTCCTCCACACAGTGAGATTCTGTGTGATAACCATGTATAAAAACATGTAGACTCATTCATACAAATCTATATATATATATATATATATATATATATATATATATATATATATATATATATATATATACACACACACATTGTTGGATAATCATTAAATGGTGAATAATTTTTAGTAAGGCGGCATGGTGGCTTAGTGGTTAGCACGTTCGCCTCTCAGCACTAGGGATTCCCGGTTCGAATCCCCATCTGGGTGGAGTTTCCATGTTCTCCCCGTGTCCGCGTGGGTTTCCTCCGGGTTCTCCGGTTTCCTCCCACAGTCCAAAAACATGGATCAAGTCAATGGAGTTCTCCAAATTACCCCATATAGAGTGTGTCTGTGTGAGTGAGTGTGTGCCCAGCGATAGATTGGCGCCCTGTCCTGGGTGTATCTGCCCAGCGCCCGAAACGTTCTCCCCTGGATGGGCATGGGGAACCCCCCCACGACCCTAATATAGGATAAAGCGGAAGATAACGAATGAATGAAAATACATATACAATTATTTCAAAATATGGAGCCAGTATGATGATGAATACATCACATTCCTGAAGAAGTACAACACATAAACTATCAATATACAGTACAGTGTGTAATTGCAATATACATTGCAACAGAAAACCAGAATATAAACATTATAGTAACACACATTAAATAATGTAACAAGCACATCACTATGGCAATGTAGTCTACATGCTGCCAGGCCGCTCAAGGAGTAGGCGTCTCCCACTGAGCTCTGGACCTCGCAAAGTTTCTTTCTCAGAATCCAACAACACTGGGGCGTTTTCCCTGCCACTCTCACGTTGGCTTGCTTTTTGGGAATTTAACCTAATAACCCTGTTTTGAGAGAATGTACTCTTGTAGTAAGCTCTAAATAAATCAACTTGAAGACTTTTGGTATTTAGACCCCGTGTTGTTGCTGCCAGCAGACCTTCACTGGGACCACACTGGCTCTCTCTCGTTTTTTATTTTAAAAGAAAATATATATATGTAAGTATTTTCGTGCCTGCTGCACCCTGTCAGTGTTCCTCAGCACTTAGCACAATCTTGCAGTTCCTTCTTTGCCCCCTTTTAGTAGAGCATGACATCCCCCTGTAGTTTGATTTGGCCTGCCACATCAGATTAGTGTACGCCATTCTTCATGTGCATTGTGCATTGAGGGGGAGCAGTATAGCATGCTGTATGTGTTTTTGCATCAAGGTGAAACACTTGGAGGTCAGTTGCTCCTCGATGGCTGATGACATCTGCAAGAAGAGTGCCATAATAGAGACTTACGTCATGGACAGCAGGAGAGGTAAGAGGCCTACTTGCGCACAGTTTTGGATTTCGTAGCCTGAGGCTTATTTTTTTTGTTAATAAATTCAATGCTGTATAGAGGACAGTTTGTCAGGTAGCAGTCATGCAGCAGTTACTTTTTACTTGGTAAGAAAATTGTGCAGCCTGATTCCGGGCTTGTCTGGGTGTCTTTGCCATCGTAACCACAGAGACGTGCGTCTTGCAAAAAAACTTATTTATTCTAATTATTATTCATGGGTGTGTTTTGGGCATAACGTGCAATACACCAACCAGTCACTTGCTATATAAACAATGCAGGTGGGGTGTAGGATACACACAATTTGCCCAGCACTAGAAATTGGACTGATGTTTGGTTGGTCTGGTTGAATCTTATTTTTAAGAATATTTTGTATCAATTAAATATTAGTAAAATGTAAGAATATGTTGACTGATAAGGTTGTCACATAAGTCAATTTTATATATTTATATATAATTATAAAAATATAATATGCACATTTTATTTATATATATATATATATATATATATATATATATATTTTTTTTTTTTTTTTCATAGACTCCAAGAATCATTAGGCTTAAATTATATAAAGTCTTGTTCTGTGACCGTGAGAAATCATTTTCACACATAATTTGACCGCTGCAGTCCTGACCTTTAGATAAGTCTCAGAGTTGTTCTATTGGTGGCAATAAATGTTATTGAACTCAAAGCAGTGCCACAGTGAATTCATATCGAAGTTTGAAGCAGTTTAACTAAATATTAGTGTTTGTTCTTGTTTTCTGTGTTTTGTTTGCTTCAGTCTATAAAAGCAGAAATGCTTTAAGATAAAGATTTCGATAATTGGGAAGCAGAAGAATCCGTTAAGTCTGTGTGCGAAGTTGAAAGTCTTGCTCAAGGCTCGTGTAGTTCCTCTATAATAAAGGCTCTTTAGTTAGATTAGCATCAGTGTCCTCTGTGTTATCGCTCTGTCCTCTGTCCCAGGCCAAATGAACATTTCTGTAATTGAAATTGACTTCAAGGATGAATGGGGCGTTTGCTTTATTCCTGTTGTCTATTTGTTTGTTAGTATTGTGATAATTAAACCACTGAACTAAACTAGCACCAGGTTTAAATAGGTTTTTATAAATAACAGGTAATTAGTGAAGTATATTAATTACTTTGAACATTTTAACACCTAAAATGTGAAGCTTCACCTTTATTAAATACAAGTACAGTACAAGTTTGTAATGTAGTACAAAAACACATTACCACAAATTTCTCTCATATGGCTCAGTTTACTAAATCTAATTTTTTCCAAATAATGTACGTTGTGTGAATTGTGTTGTGGGTTGACAAATTTGTCACAAACACTGTGATGCATAGTATAACTTGTAATTAATTTCTTAAACAACAGTTCTGCTAATAGAAAAAAAATAAAAGTTGATGTAACAAAAATGTAGAAAATTTAAATTTATATGTAACATATTATCTGTAATTAAAAGATGTGCAAAATATGAATATTAGGAACAAAACAAATCTGGAATAAAAATTTCAGCTGAACTAATTTTTACAGGGTTAATTTGGTTGAAACCCCGCGGTCCACCAAAGTTGCTCATGTGGGCCCTTTGAGCAAAACCCTTATGGTTCCTTAACCACAAGCCTGCGACTGCCCCATCATGTTCTGGACCCTGTGACGAAAGTTACTAAAAGCCTAATCAGCCCTTTATTGACCTGAACCTCGGCTCTCAGATGAAATCTTGCCCCTCAGTCAGTCGATACTCATTTTCCACTGATGGCTTCTTTTTATCACTCTCTCTCACTCGGCCACGACGGGATATTTTCTTACCTTTTGTCCTGTAAGACCCCCGAATCGGTCTTATCGGGACTGAGTTTGAGCCTTCCGTTTAATCCTGCAAGAAAATAGGTTACTTTTTGGTCTCTGCAGTAAAGAAGGAAGATGATGTGACTTTCTCCACCCCCACCCCCCATGTGGATTCCTCCTGTTTTAATTTCATGACTGACTGACTTAACATTTAATGCCAGACTAGATTCCATTAAGGCCAGTGTCTTCTAATTGTAAATATTGTGCTAGAAGAGTTGAAGGTCTCTGATCCTTTGCGTTTGCAGGAATGATTACACAGTGGTGTTTTCTGCTTCCTATTCTTCACATTTGAGGGATGGATTTGGAAACATGAGCAGAATACAAGAGAAAGAGGCAGTCTTTGAAAGAGTGTGCTTATTTCCTTTCATCTTATGTATCGTGGGTTCAATCCTCAAACCCTGCACATATTTTACACAAATACCTGGTTTTATCCTTTTTTTTTCGTTTCTGGTTCACGGTCTTCCATTCTGTCAGTGAGGATCTATCTGGCTGAACTTAAAACTGAGACCTGAAGGTTCTCTGTTTTCTCACGGCAGACTTTGGTGCAGTGCCTTTTTTGTTAGCCTTAACACTAACCACTCCGGATTTGGCAGAGAACTGGAGCACCTTGATAAGCTGCCTATTCAATTCCGAATTAATTTTGACTGTCTGAGGTCAGTTGCATTTATGAAGTCGTGAATTTCTGGCGTGGCATATTTGCTAATTGTAATGTTGATGCCAAGATTAAAAAGGGAGTCGCCCTTTGAATTCTAGTTGTATTTTTCTTTGAGATGATGGCAGCTTCTTGGAAAAGACTAAATGCACATTTAATCGCTTAGAAGAGTAGAAGGGCATGGGGAGGGAAACGGTCTGGGGAGATAGGAAGACTATAGGAAAAAGGGGAGGGATGAGGGTTGCAGAGGAATAGGGCTTGACATGTGCAGTAAATGATTCAGCATGCAGACATGGCTGAGTGAACCCAACGCTCATCCTCAATAATGCAGCATGGGTAGAGTGTGTGCCTTTGGAGACTGATAAAGGGACCCGAGTGAAACCGAACTGTCTTTTGTCTCATATTTGTCCCTCCTGGATCAGATGGTTATGTGCTTTACCTTCTCAATAAACTGATTCGGATGCTTTAGGACTTTGAGGTCAGAAATCATTGTTCTTAATAAGGTTCCGTAATAAATCTTCTGTTTTCTGGATGCATTGCTGATGAATAACAGCTTGTGACAGGCGGTGAGGGCAGGTGGGATCTTTATGGACCTTAGTGTTGTTTGTTAAGGCCTTTTATTGTTTATTCCTCTTTTGTGGCGGACCTGTGACCTTCGAGAGCACCGTAAGGGATCGAAAAGTCTTTTTGCAGGAAGATTAGGCTTATCTAATGTTAAACTAGAGGGAATAAGGCGAAGAGTGCAGCTCTTTCTGTATGAGTGCTCTTCCCTGCAGGAGCCATCAACTGCAGTTTCAGGCATACACACGCCTTGCTGCAGCACACTGGTCCTACTTTTACCCCACCCACCATTTGTCTTGTGGATGTTTATCGGTGCATGAGGTCAACTTTTCACTTTGCAGCATTGTCCTGTTTTGTCCCACTCAGGGGATCGAAACAAGCCTTCTGACGCCTGAGACTCTGACTATTTAATGACTGTCGGTAATTTCCATCAATAAAGAAAGTTGCAAACACGTCTTATTGAGGGTCTATCTTTAGCACAGGGGTGAGAACCGTAAGAACCTAATGTGCTTATGTTGAGTAAAAAGACACGATGGATACAGGGCTTCTGAAACTGATATATGTAAGTATCTCTTTGAAAAATAAATATTTAATAAATTTAATAAAGAATAGCTTAATATCCCCGCCCACTTCCCAGGACCCAGCGAAGGTTTATATACTCTTTATAACCACTGGGGTGGCTCAAGGGCGGGGTCTGTATTGTAGTGATCTTTAGTTTGTTGTCAAGCTCGTAGCTTGATTTAGGGCGTGTCCGAGTGTCTTTGCTTTTGTGATCACGTTGGGCGTCACATACAAAAACCTTTGTCTGATTTAGAAGGACATTTTGGAGGTCAGAAACTGATAATCCTAATGGTGCCTCGTGGGGTTGAGGTCAGGGTTTTATGAAGCTTTCTGGAGTCATGCTGGAACAGAAAAAAAGGCCTTTCCCAAACTCTTCTCACTGAGGTGCAGGCATTAAATTGTCCGAAACGTATGGCGTGATGTAAGGTGCTTGACAACTTACAATTTTCCAAATTAATTCACTGAACTCTCAAATAATTTATGGTCATTTTAAAATTAAAGAATGCATCTGAGAGGTTCGGCCTGTTGGGCTATTTATAAATTGATATGGTACTTAACAATGCAATCGTGAAAACATAATTGATGCATCCATAGAATAATGGAATGCAATTCGTCACCTGATAAATAAAACATCGGCTCTACATAAAACATTTCCCAGCTCCATGCCAACATACAGTAGCAGTGAGCTGACTAGAAAGTCATTTCAAAGATTAAATAGTCTGTTTTCTGCTGCCGGTCACATGCAGCCCGTTTTTCCTCTTTGGGATTCGGGAGTGGCCAAGTGCTGCAAGACGGGATACGCATCCTACTGGATGAACTTTTGGAATGTATATTTTGAATAAACAGCTCATGTCTTATTCATAAATCTTCAGTCAAAATATGCATGGGTTTAACGGAAAGCGGAACACCATTTTTGAGGGTTGGTATATGTTCCAATGCGATGCCCGGTGCTTATTCCTAAAAGGAGTCTTCAGAAGTCCTGACTGTTTGTTTGTGAGCAGCTAAGTAATGTGTTTTCCCTTCTTCTTAACAAGCCCATATTGTCTCGCATGATTGGAACTATTGGTTAGTCGTCGTGTAGTATGAGCTTTTCAATGACCACCTTAAAGCTCATCAATGAGCAACTGCCAGAAGAAACTCCGGGGAAAACTCTTCATAAAGAAGCTGGAATGAAACACAAAATCAATTAAAGCAAGAATAGAGATCATTTGAACTGAATACCAAGTACTTCATGCTTCTGAAAAGTGCATTCTGTAAAACCACAATGAATATTAATTTAGGACAATCACTGATTTTTTTTTTTTCCTCCTTAGAGTACTAATATAAAGCTTTTGACTCTGACACGTGATCCCAGTTAGCACTGCAGTTGAGCTCCGGGGTATTTTAAAGAATTTTAAAAAGAAGGCTGATTGATTTACATCCCGTATTCATCTCCTGCTCCATCGTCTTTTTCCTCCACTTACCGTATAGATGTACTTTAGATTTCCAATTACAGACTGTAGTCTATCAAGTCCCCTGTTGGTTCTCTGTTCTCTATTGGTCAGCACCATCACAGAACTGGTATCTTTTGGGTGGTGGATTGTTTATTGTCAGTTCTGCAGTGACACTGATGTGGTGGTACTATTGGGGTCCTGACCATTCGAGAACAGAGTAAGGGGGATGTACACAGTATGTACTGTGGAACACAAACAGATGAACTAGAGTCCAACTGAGAACCTGGACAACAATTGAATAATAAGGAGGCATGTCCAAACTTTTGGTACTGTAAATACATACTGTAGATCTTTGTGGGGAAACTGTTTCCATGTTGTTCGTACAAAAAAAAGCTGGGTTCATAGCTGGGGATGCCCTCAACTGCAAATGGAGAACCTGTTCTAGATGAGCTAAGCAGCTTTCTCTGGTTGGAGGTTTCATTCCTCTTCGGTTATCAGCGTATTGTAGTTTGAGTCCTGGCTTTGCTCCACGCCACTGGAACCTCTCCCAGTAACATTTTCCACCCATTAGAGAGGGGAGTCCTGTCCGTAAATCTGTTTTGTGGATTCATCAAAGCATCTCAATAAAGCCCTGTTTCCATGCTGCAGCAGAGCAGAATTAATGTTGCTGATCAATATAAAGAAATACTTGTTACAGGCAGCTCTGGCACTTTCCATTCAATGCGGTCATAATGCTGGAGAGCTGTTTTCTTATTCAGAGGAACTTTGTTGTCGAGTCGGATGTTTCACTGCACCCTGCGCCTGGACCATTTAACTTTTAAATTAATCTAATTGCCGTGATTTTATTTTAAACCTGGTTTTAAATCGAATGGATTAAAAAAAAGTAGAATGTTATTGACCAATAAATACCTGCATTCAAATACTGCAATATTTACATACATCTTCTTAATCAAATACAGCGGGAGCTTAAAACTCAATTGTCAGTAATTGTAATAATAATAATAATAATAAAAAAATATTATACTGATTATATAATTATTATTTTATAACAATATAGTAATATTAATGTGTTTAAGAATGATGCATTTTGAAGGTTATCCAAATATTTCTGTCTGTTGTCATTTTGTTGTACTACCATAAGCTGCGTTCCCCTTGGCCAAAGTTATAAATGGTTGTGATTTTCTGTACCTGAAACCACTTTAATGTAAGTTTTACTGCTGTTTTGGAATGTCTGCCTTTTTATTGACATGTTTTGCTTGAATCGCTGAGTCAGCAACACCAATTTAAGAGTCTGGGCAAAGAAATCAACATCATCAAATGATTTGTAAGTACTGTGTGTGATGTTGTTTTAGGATGTAATTTCATTTTAGCACTGTGACAAGCTGCCAGCAGCCTGAAAAAGAACTCTAGTCGTGTAATAAATCACAATTTGGGAGCAGCATTGAGTTTCTGGTTTAAATCCTTTTTTGAAACGGTGTACATAAAGCTTAAGTGGACAAACCCCAATAGGTCTATGATGATGGCCATGATGAACGTCGCTAAACCGATCCATACAATAAAATCTGGTCATGTTTCGCTGTCTCCTTCAGCAGGTAACAATGCGCGAGTGTGTGCTCGCGGTCCTGGCCATTGTTTACCGTCACCCTTCACAGCTGAGTGAAATGTCACGCACAGCCTCCAGCACTGAAAGACAAATAAAAGAAAGTGTTGCAGCTCGCCCCGGGGCTGAGGGTTAATGTCTCTATTAAGATTGATTCTCATTATTGGATTTTGCCCTCATCCTGAACAGCGTTCATCCTTGAGAATCATCTTAATGTAATTTAGATATTTGATTAATTCATCTTCACTGGTGTGTTCTGCACTTTCACTAATTTTTTTTTGTTATTAATTTCACCAAGAAAACTATGGCAATATGACTCTTTACATCCGGGTGGAGTTTTCATGTTCTCCCCGTGTCTGCGTGGGTTTCCTCCGGGTTCTCCGGTTTCCTCCCACAGTCCAAAAACATGGATCAAGTCAATTGAGTTCTCCGAAATTGCCCCATATAGAGTGTGTATGCGTGCGTGTCTGTGTGAGTGAGTGTGTGCCCAGCGATAGATTGGCGTCCTGTCCTGGGTGTATCTGCCCAGCGCCCGAAATGTTCTCCCCTGGACGGGCATGGGGAACCCCAACGCGACCCTAATATAGGATAAAGTGGAAGATAATGAATGAATGAATGAATGAATGACTCTTTACATGCTGTATATTTGATCTCATCTCATTAGCTTGTGCTTAGTCCAGTACTAGAGCTGTGGGTGGAGGGGTTACCCATGTCCTTCCAGGGGAGAATGTTTCGTGTGATGGGCACACTCAGGACAGGGTGCCAATCTATCACACACTCACTCACACAACCAGTTCACCTTTAATTCATGTTTTGGGCTGTGGGAGGAAATTAGGGAACCCAAAGAAAAACCACAGGGGACATGGGGAGAACATGGCAACTCCTCCCAGATCGGGATTCCAACCTGTTGCAATGGCTCCACTCATCAAGATAGTGTAATAGAAGAGACGCACAGTGCGATCGAACTGATAACTTTTGCCCTTGACATGTTTGGCAGACATTCTGGACAATGTGTTTCACTTCTGTGCTTCAAAGTAAAACTTCACTAAATAATAGATCAGTTCACCCGAAACGTAGCCATACATGTCTACATTAACTTGAACATGTGACCTTGCTGTATTGTTTACCTCCTCAACAGATAAGCTGCTGTATGCAATTCTGCACTCTGCCATTCATTTTTAAAGAGCCTGTATGTCCTGGTGTGCTTTGTATAAGACCTGATGATGCATTGAATGAAATTGCAAGTCTGGCCTAGTTGGCATTGTTCTATTTTAGCAGTCTACACTTTGTTCTCTTTAAAAAACGCTCCGCTTTTGGGACACCCTTAACCAGAGTGACTTATGGAGGTCATTACATCATTCAATCCATTCATTCATTCATTATCATCCGCTTTATACTATATTAGGGTCGTGGTGGGGTTCCCCATGCCCATCCAGGGGAGAACGTTTCGGGCGCTGGGCAGATACACCCAGGACAGGGCGCCAATTTATCGCTGGGCACACACTCACTCACACAGACACGCACGCATACACACTCTATATGGGGCAATTTGGAGAACTCAATTACATTTACATTACATTTGGTTTACATTTGGTCATTTATTGGACGCTTTTATCCAAAGCGACTTACAAGGTGAACACAGGGTTAATCACAACATCCCTTGAGCAATGAGGATTAAGGGTCTTGCTCAAGGACCCACACTGGTAACTTCAGTGGAATGGGATTTGAATCGCCAACCTTCAGATTGCTAGTCCAACGCCCTAACCACTGAGCTACCATGCCCATACCATGCCAATTGACTTGATCCATGTTTTTGGACTGTGGGAGGAAACCGGAGAACCCGGATAAAACCCACGCAGACACGGGGAGAACATGGAAACTCCACGCAGATGGGGATTCGAACCGGGAATCCCTAGTGCTGAGAGGAGAACGTGCCAACCTCTAAGCCACCGTGCCTCATTCAATCCAAACAACTCTTAAATCAGGCTTTGCTTTGGACCAGTGACCCAACATGACAATCTTTTTGAATTGGTGTCATTCATTCATCATCTTCCATTTGATCCTATAATAGGGACTAGGGTTGTACCACGTGCCGCCCAAGTGGTATCCTAAAATATGGTTCCGTTGTTCGCTTGGTGGTGCAGTGGTTACCACTGCAACCTCACAACAAAATGCTTCTGGGTGAATGATTTTTAATTTAAACAGACAGTGTCACTTCTGTGTGGGATTTGCATGTTCTGTCCATGTCTGCATGTTTTATTTGTCACAGTATAACATGTTCCTGAGTGAACAGGTGTAGCATGTGGTTTAATTTCTGTGAGGTGTCATGTCTAGGTCTTCACAGAAAATGTTTTGCTGCAATCCATATGTTTATATAAGTACAGTTATATAAAGTTTAAACCTGTAGCTACCATTATATCGGTGTTGACTGTGACTCATGCTGCACCGCCGTCTTTGTACCAGTGCAGTCCAAGTTGTTTTACTCTTGACAGAGTTTCTTCATGTCTCTTTGTTTTAGATGGAGGTGGAACTGCGTCCCATGCTCCCCACCAGGGGGAAAGGGGAGGACTGAGCTCGGTGCTTAGGGACTTGGTTAAACCCGGGGACGAGAATCTGCGAGAGATGAACAAGAAGCTTCAAAACATGCTGGAAGAACAACTCACCAAGAACATGCATCTACAGAAGGTAAACAGTCAAAAGAAAGGAAGGCAAATCAGAATCTATGGCGTTCTGCAAATTAGGTTTTAAACACCTGTTGGAATGAGAAACCTGTGTTGACTCTAAATTGTCTAGTGCATTTTTATCAGCCGAACTGTCATGTTGTTGTTTGGTTGTGCCAGTAAACCACATGCCAATAATCACGACAAGGTTGAAATAGCTTATTCTGATCCCCCACCTCCTCAGTTTTTTTTTCCTGATATATAAATTATCTGGGCGGCACGGTGGCTTAGTGGTTTAGCACGTTCGCCTCTCAGCACTAGGGATTCCCGGTTCAAATCCCCATCTGGGTGGAGTTTCCATGTTCTCCCCGTGTCCGCGTGGGTTTCCTCCGGGTTCTCCGGTTTCCTCCCACAGTCAACAAACATGCATCAAGGTCAAATGAGTTCTCCAAATTGCCCCATATAGAGTGTGTCTGTGTGAGTGAGTGAGTGTGTGCCCAGCGATAGATTGGCGCCCTGTCCTGGGTGTATCTGCCCAGAAACGTTCTCCCCTGGATGGGCATGGGGAACCCCCCCCAGCGACCCTAATATAGGATAAAGCGGAAGATAATGAATGAATGAATGAATGAAAATAAATTATCTAAAATTTTCATAACACAATTGTCTGTTTAAAAATAATTAATGAGCAGGTTTTCAGGTTTTGCTCATACAGTACCAGGCACCCCCTTTTCATTCCCCATTATTGTTCATGTTCTCAGTTCTACTTACGTTTAGTTCTACAATTCCAGACTGTAGTTCATCTGTTTGTGTTCTATAGTACACTGTGTACGTCCCCTTTACTCTGTTCTATGGTCAGGACTCTTTTAATGCCACCACACAGTGGGGATTATTTGGTTGGTGCATTTTTCCTATCCCAGCAGTGTCAATGAGGTGGAGAAATGAAACTCCAGCAGCACTGCTGCACTAAAACCCCCTCACCACCTCAGTGTCACTGCAGAACCGACAATAAACAATCCACCACCCAAAAGATACCTGATCTGTGATGCTCCTGACAGTATATGTGAATCTAGAAAAAGCAAAATGATATTAAATATTCTATACATATACAAAATATTTTGCCACGTTCAGTGTTGTGGATAAGAATAATGTAGAATCTCATTCAGGTAAGTTGAACTACAGTGTAGCCAGCATGACTCATGATTTCCTGTTGCTGCTAATAAGCTGCATAAACTGTCCGCTTGTTGCAGGAAGATTGTTTGGCAGTGCTAGTTCTGACAGCATGCTCGGCTTTGTGTGTGTGCATGGAAGTGTGTGTGTGTGCGCGTGTGTGTGGAGGCGGTCTGCTGTCACGAAGCCTTGAGACTCCACCGATGGGAGCTTATTCATTGAGAGCCAAAGGGTGGGCGAGCTCCTGACGATGAAACGGTACAAAGTGCAGGAATAGAAACACTACCCCAGGCGTCCTGGCGGGTGATGTGTTTGATGGGATTACACCACGACCAGATCATCTAATGACAATTAACCTCTCGCATTGCCATATACAGTATCACTTTTAACCACAACACAGCGGACATGTCCCACACCGACGTTTATGAGAACTGTTTATGTAATGCATGAAGAGCTGAGAGCTGTGAGTTAACAGGTGTGTTGGATATTTAATTAGCATATTATTTTCATTTTACGCAAGGAAACTACAAAGTATTTTGTAAATCCATTTATGTCTAATACTTATACTGGTGGGATTGGTAGTGGATGGATGACATGGTAGCTCAGTGAGTAGCTTTGGAACTTTTCGAGGCAGAAGGTCCCGTTATGAGAAAGTAAAATAAAGTTACTCACAAAAGAGATCAGTGCAGAAGTCTGTGATCCCTAAATCTGTGCTTCCATCCATCCGTTATCTTCCGCTTTATCCTATATTTGGGTTGCGGGGGGGTTCCCCATGCCCATCCAGGGGAGAACGTCTCTCGGCGCTGGGCAGATAGACCCAGGACAGGACACCAAACTATTGCTGGGCACACACACTCACACAGACACACTCTATATGGGGCAATTTGGAGAACTCAATTGACTTGATCCATGTTTTTGGACTGTGGGAGGAAACCAGAGAACCCGGAGAAAACCCACGCAGACACGGGGAGAACATGGAAACTCCACCCAGATGGGGATTCGAACCGGGAATCCCTAGTGCTGAGAGGCGAACGTGCTAACCACTAAGCCACCGTGCTAAATCTGTGCTTTATAAAGCAAATATTATCTTATTTACAATACTAAATAGCACATTAGCTCTGTGTTTCACTGCAGTCGATGCCCTAACCTGCCTTTTCAGTATGACTAGAGTGCATCCTGCTCCTGTACCCCCTCCGTTCTCTGTTCCAAAGATTTTGGAGTGAATCTGCAAGACACACACACACACAGGAGGTGTTGTTTATATTCTTCTGTATAAATGCAAATTTTGCGTCTGCCTAAGCAAACCTGAATTCAAAAAGTCTGCCTTGTGAAAGAAGTTTTTGTGCTTTGCTGAGGTGGTCGAGTTGCTCTACAGATACCGCGACAATGCAATGAGATGGAAATAGTTATGTAGCGAGTGTTTTCTCCTGGCCATGAGTTTGTCTGGCACATATTAGTTTTACGCCACCGTACTCTCTCGTGTCTCTCGGCAACTCTGAAAACACTGCTTGAAATGTCTCGAAAGTAGACACAAATATGGAATTCTAGATTCATTCATTCATTATCTTCTGCTTTATCCTATATTAGGCTCAAGTGGGGGGGTTCCCCATGTCCATCCAGGGGAGAACGTTTTGGGCGCTGGGCAGAAACACCCATGACAGGGCGCCAATCTATCGCTGGGCACACACTCACACACAGACACACTCTATATGGGGCAATTTAGAGAACTCAATTGACTTGATCCATGTTTTTGGACTGTGGAAGGAAACCGGAGAACCCGGAGGAAACCCACGCTGACACGGGGAGAACATGGAAACTCGTTCCTCCATTTCCATATTGAATTCGTTCATTCGTTCATCATTCATTGCTAATCAGTGGCCAGTTTTCCAAACGCTAAACACATGTGATCACTCGAGGCCATCCCAGAGACAACAGTCCACTTAATATTTGATGGATGTGCAGTGAACAAATGGCAGACGGAGATTTGCTTTGGTGTGGTGAGATTTTAATCTGGTTTCAATGGGTGGAGCATGGGTTCCCCATGTCCATCCAGGGGAGAACGTTTTGGGCGCTGGGCAGATACACCCATGACAGGGCGCCAATCTATCGCTGGGCCCACACTCACACACAGACACACTCTATATGGGGCAATTTGGAGAACTCAATTGACTTGATCCATGTTTTTGGACTGTGGGAGGAAACCGGAGAACCCGGAGGAAACCCACGCTGACACGGGGAGAACATGGAAACTCCACCCAGACGGGGATTCGAACCGGGAATCCCTAGCTCTGAGAGGAGAACGTGCTAACCACTAAGCCACCGTGCCGCCGGAATTCTAGATTTTACAGAGAATTCATACTGATCCTGAAATACCACCAATCCGTTATCTTCCACTTAATCATCTTCTTTGGTTGCAGAAGGTTTTATATGTCCATGCAGGGGAGAACGTTACTCCAGCACTGAGAGGCGGATGTGCCCTCAACCTAATGTACTTATACCAGATTCCATTATACAGTACACTGCATTTATTGTCACAAAAAAACCCCACTAAAAACTTATTTTTTTAATTTGGTAAATCAATGTTCGCGTGAATTACAATGATTTCCATTCGACTGCGTTTCGAGCTGTTCATACTTGTTGATGGCACATTGTGTTCATCAGACAGCGGATATATACAGAGCAGGAACAGCGCTGAGTCATCTGTAATACTAGCTAATCTGGAAGACAAAGCCTCTGATACGGTTTAAAATATGATTCATCGTGCAGCACTATATAAATACATAACATATTGAGGCACTGTACATAGTGTTTTTGAGAAAGTGACCATGGAAGAAAGACATTGCACACACTGAGTGTTTTTGGCAACAGGAGGCTCGGAGACGGTCTGGAGCTCTTGCCCGAGTGAGGTGTAGGTGTTCTGGGAGCCCAGAGGGAGTTGTAGGTTACACAAACACCCTACGTTAACCTTGGTAGGAAGAAACACAGTTGGAGATAAAAGAAAAGTGATGCAAGCGAGTGGGGCGTTTGCAAAAGTTTCTCCTCAGCAGAATGATTCAGCGCTCAGAACTTTCCACGTAATGCAAATAATGTCAATCGGGTGACCTTAGCCTCCGAGGTTTTGTTTTATAGTTTATTATTGGAATTTTTTGTCATAAGAGAATGTATTTTCGAGCAGTGACACTGTGATGTAACTTTAAGAGTTTGGTTGTGTCAGACTTAATAATATCAGCTTAACATAGCAGCCTGCCAGGGTCACGGCAGTGCTGAGAGCCCTTCACTGCCAAAATAATTTTGATGATCGTGGAAGGACAGAGTTAGGGGTACTAACAAAGTACATTGGAAACAATTAGACTACAACCTGTATTTAAAGAACCACAAAGTGCATCTATATGGTATGACTTTCATTCATTCATTCATTCATTATCTTTTGGGTGGTGGATTGTTTATTGTCAGTTCTGCAGTGACATTGATGTGGTGAGGGGGTGTTAGTGCAGCAGTGCTGCTGTAGATTCATTTCTCCACCTCAGTGACACTGCTGGGATAGAAATAATGCACCAACCAAATAATCCCCGCCGTGTGGTGGCACTATAAGGGTCCCGACCATAGAACAGAGTAAAGGGGACGTACACAGTGTACTGTAGAACGCAAACCGATGAACTACAGTCTGGAATTGTAGAACTAAAAGTAAGTAGAACTGAGAACATGAACAATAATGGGGAATGAAAAGGGGGTGCCTGGTACTGTATGAGCAAAACCTGAAAACCTGCTCATTAATTATTTTTAAACAGACAATTGGGTTGTGAAAGTTTTAGATAATTTATATTCATTCATTATCTTCCACTTTATCCTATATTAGGGGGGGGGTTCCCCATGCCCATCCAGGGGAGAACGTTTCGGGCGCTGGGCAGATACACCCAGGACAGGGTGCCAATCTATCGTTGGGCACACACACACACACTCACACACACAAACACACTCTATATGGGGCAATTTGGAGATCTCAATTGACTTGATCCATGTTTTTGGACTGTGGGAGGAAACCGGAGAACCCGGAGGAAACCCACGCGGACACGGGGAGAACATGGAAACTCCACCCAGATGGGGATTCGAACCGGGAATCCCTAGTGCTGAGAGGAGAACATGCTAACCACTAAGCCACCATGCCGCCCTGGTATGACTTTATTTCAGCCTAAACTCTACGTCAGTCTAGTGCTCAAATAATTTATCCACATTTTATAAACAGTTCCCCGTAACTTGTGCATCACAGTTAGGATGGTATGGCCTGCATCCTGTCCTGTTGGAAGACGTTTGTTAATGTCCTGGTGTGCGCTGTTTATGTTTAATGGATGAAAATGCAGCTCGTGATGCGGGAGGTCTGTTGGCGGCTGCTCACACAGTGCTGTGTGATGGGGTAGGTCGAACTTGTTAAGGGAACCAGGAACGATCGGACGGAAAGGAAAGCTGCAGCTGGCAGAATAATCAATAGTTTGCTGAAAGGCACTTTCTTCATACTCCACTTGTTCCTCTCGCGTCCGTTCACTCCCCTCGCCACTCGTTCCTCCATTTCCATAGTGAATTCGTTCATTCGTTCATCATTCATTGCTAACCAGTGGCCAGTTTTCCGAACACTAAACACATGTGATCACTCGAGGCCATCCCAGAGACAACAGTCCACTTAATATTTGATGGATGTGCAGTGAACACATGGCAGACGGAGATTTGCTTTGGTGTGGTGAGATTTTAATCTGGTTTCAATGGGTGGAGCATCTTCGTGCTCCATCGTTTTGTTGTTATTAATGTAAAAATGATAAGAGGAAATAACAAATACCACAGTGTTATCTTGTTACTTCCCTGCAACAGGGCTCTGTGTTTCATTTCTACTGTATTTACAGGGAGTGAGATTAAAAAAAAAACTAAGATTTTTATTTATTTATTTTTATTTTTATTATTATTATTTTTTTTATTTTACAAGTACATGTTATAAAGCCTATAGTAACTCTTTATTTCCCTACACTACATAGATAAAAATAGTGCAACACATACAAGAAGGAGTATTTATGACCGACCTCCCAATCAACTTCCTTTTATAATCACTGTACTGTAAATAATATATATATATATATATATATATATATATATATATATATATATATATATATATATAAGGCAGTAAGTTGTTCTCTGCAGTTTGGTGTTGATGGAGTCTGCTTCATTTCTCTATTGTGTATTTTTGATCCACACATGGACTCACTTCTCACATTCTGTTTCACTCCCACAGGATTTGGAGATGTTATCTCAGGAGATTGTGCGCTTGAGTAAAGACACTGGTTCTAAGCAAGACCCCAAATCTATGGGCTAAAAACTGACCCATGTGCTCAGCTTCTCCATCTGACGACAGTGAGAACACAGCACCGATGTAACACTCGTTCTCTGGATGGGCATCTCGCACTTACCGGGAAGACAAACAAGTGCGCGTCTGTTTCGTTCATTCACAAGTCTTCTGCTGCTGAATGTACTCACCACTTCACCACCTCGTGTCTCGCCACCAGGGTGGGACGCCTGGCCGCTTGCTCGATGTTGCCCAGTAGTTCCTGACCTTGGGCATGGGGTTCGTCCCAAAGTTCCAACAAACCTTCCACTCCTCCGTTGCGAGGAGACTCTGTGCTGTTGTGATAATTACTGTTAGATCTGTCTGTTCTGTGGCTGTGCTTGAGCAACGTTCTGTTTTTATATTCATTTATTTGTGTAAATATGGAGAAGCGGCAAATTATTTATACCTTTCAGATCCTGCGTATAGATAGTAATTTAAAATGGTAAGTATTATAAGGAGGGACGTCCTGCTGACCAGTTTAATCTTGTGAAGGTGGATGAGTTTGGTTTATCATGGCCGCTCTTCAGGGGAATGTAACCGGGCTGTTCGGGATGGCAGCGCTTTGCACGTCCGCTCGGAGCCGCTCTGAGCAGCTCGTTATCTCTCAAGGCTCTTTGTTGTCTGATCCACTGTGACTCGTGTGTCTGAATTTCAGCTCATCGCAGGTTTTCGTTTTCTAAACGCCTCAGTGGAACCTGGTCGTACTGCTTTCACATATCCAGCTTTTCAAATGGATCAAAGGCGTTCCATGTGCTCTGGTGGGACTGAGAACGCCGCCATCTGTCTGTTTTCTGGAACACTACAGATTGAGCTGAGCTCGGTCTCCTAATCTTTTAAAATACTTCAAGCCAAGAAACTTTGTGTTCATGTTCAAGGCGTTTTAGGTGTGGAGAAGTGTGCACAAGCGTCCGTCCTCAACCACACAGAACGCGTCTGTCAGTTTCAACCGAAACCTTGGCCTTTTTAAACCCATGTCTTGTTTCCTGTTTTTTTGAGTCCAGAGTTTTACCAGAGACAACGACGATCGAAATCGAGTCAGTATTAAGTTAACCAGCAACTGCAAACCTGCTGTACAGAGAAATAATATAGAGCAAACAAGCCAGTCACAGTCGCCATCCAAAATTTAAAGCCGTGTTTGTCAAAGTAATACTGAATGTTAAACAGTACGGCAGATAACTGCACCCCATTGGTAAAGCACTTATCTGGTGGGTGCATTATTCCTATCCCAGCAGTGTCACCAAGGTGGAGAAATGAGACTACAGCAGCACTGCTGCACTAACCCCCCCCCCCCACCACATCAGCGTCACTGCAGAACTGACAATAAACAATTCACCTCCCAAATGATACCTGTTCTGTGATTCTCCTGACCAATAGAGAACAGAGAACCAACAGGGGACTAACAAACACAAAGAACACAGATGGACTGCAGTCTGTAATTATAAAACTATAAAGTCCATCTGTATGATAAGTGGAGGAAACAGACAATGGAGCAAGAAGGGGGCGTGGCCGAGTTACCTGCTATTATATACTGTATGTCTGAGGTATTTGAGACGAGAGGAAACACAAATTTTGACAGCCACTGCAAAAACTTTTTATTAGTATTTTATTTGATTTTTTTAAATTCACTCAGAATCATTCCAAAACACTTTACACGTAAGTTGACACACGTTTGCGCCAAAGTATTACATCGGTTTGCGTTTGCTGTTTCAATGCTTTTTGAACTCAATACTGCGTCGAGCATTTGGTCATTTTTTTTGTTTCTAGTAAAGATTCGACCTGAAAAATAGGAAGTTCTAAAAAAAAAAAAAAACTAAGTTTCACTTTAATAAGCAAAATGTGTTTTTTTTTTTATTTTTATCATCATTCACTGTTTATTCTCCAAATACCCACTGACATTAAACTATTTTGAATGGCTGGTCTGTGAACAGTCACTCTGTTGGTTTTATTCTATGAATTTGGTTGTCGTTAGGATTTAAGCAGCTTTTACAAAAAAGAAACAATTTTATGTGTAAAAGCTCAGTTTCATGTCACGACCAATTTTATTCCTATTTGATTTGACACGTTTATGCATAAATGTTTGTTTTTGAAACCGTCCATAGAGTAACACTAATAAAGTAAAATGACTTTGAAACTTTAATTAATTAATTAATTAATTTAATTAATTAAATAATAATATTAACACTATTAATGGTTTCAGTGGTGAACTGGGAAATGACCAGCGTGACTGTGATGACCTTCACCATGGCTGGTAAAACATACAGTAGCAGTCAAAAGTTTGGACACGCCCACTTTTTACTCCACTCATTGTCCATGCTCTCAGTTCTACTTATTTGTAGTTCTACAATTCCAGTCTGTTTGTGTTCTACAGTACTTACTGTGTACGTCCCCTTTACTATGTTCTAATGGTCAGGACCTCAATAGTATCACCACAGAGCAGGGATTATTTGGTGGGTGCATTATTCCTATCCCAGCAGTGTCACCAAGGTGGAGAAATGAGACTACAGCAGCACTACTGCACTAAACCCCCACCACCACATCAGCATCACTGCAGAACTGACAATAAACAATCCACCTCCCAAATGATACCTGTTCTGTGATGCTCCTGACCAGAGAACAGAGAACCAACAGAGGACTAACAAACACAAACACAGATGGACTACAGTCTAATTGTTAAACTATAAAGTCCATCTTTATGATAAGTGGAGGAAACAGACAATGGAGCAAGAAGGGGGCGTGGCCGAGTTACCTGCTATTATATACTGTGTGTCTGTAATGTTTGCATCAGCTGCAATCATCAGATTATCATCAGTTCTTTTTATATTCACATGTTGAGCTTATTGCTTAAGTACCTGTTCCTCCAGTTGGTCCTTGTTATTTATTTAACCCTTTGTCGGCTGTCGTATTCGGTCGAGATATTTTTTCATTATTTGCAGGGTTAATAATAAATGGCTGGAAACAACGTTGGGTTTGAAGCGTGTTGCCTTTTTGAGCTGCAGAGTCAGTAATGAATAATGCTGGTTATCATTATGCTGCAGTGTTTGCCCGAACACAGATTGTTGATGCCCAGGTTGTTATGATCCTCATTAGAACAGGAGATGTTCTCGAGTCAGTGGCTGCTTATGAAGTTCTGATACAGGTTTTGAACTCATCATACTGCCTGGTTTTTCCTGCTCATTTCTGAGTTGCTTTGAAAGCGCCACCCACTGCGGCGTTGCCGTTTACTGCAGAGCCGTGGAAACAAATGAAATGGGTAATTTAGCAGCCTATGAATTTAAACACTTTCTAATCTGTGTTCTCTCAGTCGTTTCCTTTGTTACTCTTCAGTAGACGCGGCCTAAACTTCTATCAAGCACAGAAAACCCGTGTAGCCCGGACACCGCAAGTCAACAGGTTCACTGCTGATGAAGGTTGAGGATCGATCCTCATCACCACAGGTACTGTTTCAAAAAAATAAGTTGTAGAAACATGAAATGGTTAGATTAGTTTTAATAATTGTTTTTATTAATTATAAGAGAATCGGGGCGGCACGGTGGCTTAGTGGTTAGCACGTTCGCCTCTCAGCGCTAGGGATTCCCAGTTTGAATCCCCATCTGGGTGGAGTTTCCATGTTCTCCCCATGTCCACGTGGGTTTCCTCCGGGTTCTCCGGTTTCCTCCCACAGTCCAAAAACATGGATCAAGTCAATTGAGTTCTCCAAATTGCCCCATATAGTGTGTGTGTTTGAGTGACTGTGTACCTAACGATGGATTGGCGCCCTGTCCTGGGTGTATCTGCCCAGCGCCCGAAACGTTCTCCCCTGGATGGGCATGGGGAACCCCACCGCGACCCTAATAGAGGATAAAGCGGGAGATAATGAATGAATGAATAAGAGAATTGGATATTAAAACCTCTACCAGATACTCTGATTTCTGCAGAGTATAATGTTGGAAAAGTAAAAAAACAAAAACAAAACTCTTTAGTGTTAGTACAGTTGTTTTAACAACTGGACAAGCATTTCCCAAAATCATTACATGACTGTACGGGTGGAAACGAGACCAACTGCGGGTCTCTGAGTCGGATTCTACTGTGAGTTAATTACAGAGCAGGTTCAATCTTTTATTGTGGGCGGCTCCATCGTTGCATCCAGAACAGTTTCTCTAGTTTTAGCTCAGAAGGTGATGCCCAAATTAGAGCCGTTTCAAAGGCAAAGTTCTGAAAACCTGTAGTTAAGTGTCTTTAAGGTGCCAAATGCATTTAACTGATTTAACTTTTAAATACAAAGTTTTGGAGTCAAATATAGGTTGCTAAAAACTAACAACAGAAGCTCTGTCTATTAATGTTATGGTGTATTTATTAATAAAGTGAGTAGTGACTGTAAATCTGTTATTGTTCTACAACTTCAAGTAAACCTGTTTATCCTTGTAATATTTTTAAATCATTGTTATGGACACGGTTTTCACGGCATTGTTGCAGGTTTAACATAATCACTTATTAATTTAAAATAAGTATCTTCAATCCATTCATTCATTCATTCATTATCTCCCGCTTTATCCTCTATTAGGGTCGCGGTGGGGTTCCCCATGCCCATCCAGGGGAGAACGTTTCGGGCGCTGGGCAGATAGACCCAGGACAGGGCGCCAATCTATCACTGGGCACACACTCACTCACACAGACACACTCTATATGGGGCAATTTGGAGAACTCAATTGACTTGATCCATATTTTTGTTCTGTGGGAGGAAACCGGAGAACCCGGAAGAAACCCACGTGGACACGGGGAGAACATGGAAACTCCACCCAGATGGGGATTTGAACTGGGAATCCCTAGCGCTGAGAGGAGAACGTGCTAACCACTAAGCCACTGTGCCGCCTCTTCAATCCAACAGCTAATTTAATTAGATTCTCAGAGGTGAGCCGATATGCAGCAAACTTTCTTTTTAGAGTGAATTAAGATCTCTGAGCTGATATCGTTAATTATTCTGTTTGGGTTTATTTCGTACTAATGGCCCACTTACTGCACATTATCCCTAACATATCCCTGCTAGATGATGTAATGATTACATCATTTAGCAGGATGCTTTTATCGAAGTATTCCAACTTGGTTGGGTTAAGAATCGTACAGTCGTGATGCATGCACCTCTGAATTAGGATTAAGGGCCTCGCTCACTGACCATTACAGTGGACTTTACACTGAAACCCTCAAACCCTCACACCAATTTTAATGGAATATATAGATCAAGAGGCTTAGTGGTTAGCACGTTCGCCTCTCAGCGCTAGGAATTCCCGGTTCGAATCCCCATCTGGGTGGAGTTTCCATGTTCTCCCCGTGTCTGCGTGGGTTTCCTCCGGGTTCTCCGGTTTCCTCCCACAGTCCAAAAACATGGATCAAGTCAATTGAGTTCTCCAAATTGCCCCATCTAGAGTGTGTCTGTGTGAGTGAGTGTGTGCCCAGCGATAGATTGGCGCCCTGTCCTGGGTGTATCTGCCCAGCGCATTAGGGTCGCGGGGGGGTTCCCCATGTCCATCCAGGGGAGAAGGTTTCGGGCGCTGGGCAGATTCGAAGCGGGAATCCCTAGCGCTGAGAGGAGAACGTGCTAACCACTAAGCCACCGTGCCGCCCTGTTATTCCTATATATTTTTAAAATAGATAATTGTTCTCGACTGATTGTTCAAAGTGCAGTTTGTAAACAAAAGAACGCCATCATAAGATCTTTCAGGTGTAGAGCGGCTGTTGCGCCTTAATTAAAGCAAAACACAAGTTCCTCTTTTCCCTCCTACACCGAGTGAGCGAGTTCCAGAGAGCAGGACCTCTGAACAGAGGAGATCATTAAAATTGTAACATGGACAAAAGGTATAAAATATTGATTAAAACCCTTAAGAGAAAGCCTTTTTTTTTTTTTTTTTTTAAGAGTTACATAACGCCAGAGCGCAGCGCCTGCTGACGGCTGCATGCTGCAGGGACTCGTAAGAGCAGAATGAAGAAGCACAAACAGCAGCTAATGCAGGAACATCAGGAAGTGATGAGAATTCAGTACTGAAGCGGAGAGAACATGTGAGGATCACTTACACGATCCGGACAAAAGTACCAGGACGCCCACACGTTACACCTACGCGAGCTTTTATGACATCAAATGGTTAGCACACTCACCTCGCAGATAAAGCTTTTGCAGCTTTAGTAGGCAGAGGTCTATTCAGTGTGGTTTGCATGTTCTCCCAATGTCTGTCATTTCCTCCAATTTTCTCCTGTAGTTTAAAAACATGCCTCTAAGTTTTATTCTGTGTGTCTGTCGTTTGCCCTTCTCTTATCCTCTGCAAAGGGCGTGTCGTGATGCTTCTTGCTATCTTACCCTCCTCCAACGGTCTATTTCTATGCCGTCATTGCAACGTTCTGCAGCCAGTTTAATTGCAGCATCATCGTCATTCTAGCAGTTCGGTACCCACAGTTGATTTAAACGGCTGGTCTGTTGATGTTCAGTTCATATCCATTCATTATCTTCCGCTTTATCCTATATTAGGGTCGCGGGGGGGTTCCCCATGCCCATCCAAGGGAGAATGTTTCGGGCACTGGGCAGATGCACCCAGGACAGGGCGCCAATCTATCAGTGGACACACACTCACACACAAACACACTCTATATGGGGTGTTAGGAAATCTGAAATTTCCCCGATGAACCAATTTTGAAGGCGTCAAAAAGCACAGTACAGATGATTTCAGAGTTATTCGAATCAAGCAGTTTATTTATGACAAACCGAGTCAAAGCCGTGTTCGTCCAAGACGAGCCCAAGATCGCGATCCGACTCTGATCTCAGCACCACACCGGTCCCACCAAGACAGAGCCCCGAAGTCCAGTTCCTGACACTATTTATTGAAAAACCATCCCTCGCTCTGCTTATTCTAAAAAACCTTGTTGAAGGAGTTCTATGGGGGGGTTGAACGCGCCGTTCCATTCCTTATCAGGGGGAGCTCGAGACAGCTAGGCTGTCCTCGAGCATGAGCCACCAGACGCCAGGTGCATCTAGTTTTCATGAAATATAGGCCTTGGGCAATTGTCGGCCAGGTTGCCCCATTGTTATCGAATGCGCTAATTCCCTTGAACACAAAGTACTTACAAATCACAAATTTTTATCCCTTCAGGGGCAATTTGGAAAATTCAATTGACTTGATCCATGTTTTTGGACTGTGGGAGGAAACCGGAGAACTGTCATAGGGAGAACATGGAAACTCCACCCAGATTGGGATTCGAACCGGGATACCCTAGCGCTGAGAGGAGAACATGCCAACCACTAAGCCATCGTGCCACCCTATCAGTTCATATCTGTTAATTCATTATTATGTAGAAGTCATTAAACTAATTTTCTTCTCCTCGCTGTAACACCTGTGGCTCTGAGATGTGACGCAGCATGATAAATTCTCTGTAACAGATTTTGAAGAGCCTTCAGGTTGATTATAACATAATAGACATTTCGTTTCCTTTGATTGTATCTAAATCGAAATGGACGAAATGAGCGAACAACATGACAACACTGCTGATGTGCTGTGTTACAGTCTGTGTAAGCAGGATTTGAGTACGTAGAAGAGTGACCTTCATGTGAGCACAGTTAATTGCTTTTCATGTAGTTTTCACCCCCGCGGGACCTCCGAGTGTCCTAAGGTAAGAACAAGTTTCTACTGAGTGAGCTGGCAGGAGATAATGGTGGATGCGAACGTCTGGGTTAATTGAGCTGACACTTCGGCACCCTTTCAAATCTACTCTTAATTAAAGGCGGCGTACAGACGTCTGCCGTAGAACTTTTACACCGTCGTAATTCGACTCGGTGAGATTAAGGGAGGATGGTGATGGTTCTTAAGGTTGCTGATTTTTATTTTATTTATTACATTTTTTTTTAAACACATTTTTAATGCTGCGCATCCATGAGATGCAGCTCAGATCAGCCAAATGTAAAGAATGATACAACTATTTATAAATGAAAAGGTTCAGATAAAGAGATCTTTTGTTTTGTGTTGTTGGTCAGAAGCATCCTCTTCATTAGATTCATTCACGGTCAGAAGTTTGGACACGCCCACTTTCTGCTCCATTCTTTATTTCCTTCATTAAAATTTAAATGGACTTTGTAGTTTCATAATGACAGACTGTAGTCCATCTGTGCTCTCTTGTTCTTGTTAGTCCCCTGTTGGTTCTCTGTTCTCTGTTGGTCAGGAGCATCACAGAACAGGTATCATTTGGGTGGTGGATTGTTTATGGTCAGTTCTGCAGTGACACTGATGTGGTGAGGGGGTTTTAGTGCAGCTGTGCTGCTGTAGTTTTATTTAAATACCTCAGTGACACTGCTGGGATAGGACTAATGCACCAACCAAATAATCCCTGCGCTGGTGGTACTATTGGGGTTCCTGACCATTACAACAGAGTACACAGTATGTACTGTAGAACACAAACAGATGGACTATAGTCTGAAATTGTAGAACTACAAAGTCCATCTTTTCAGTAAGTGGAACTGAGAACATGGACAATAAGTGGAACAAAAAGGGGGACGTGTCCAAACTTTTGATTGGTAACATATATATATGCAATAAGGAATGGAAGAGATAAGGCTTAGACTCCTTTTTTCTTTTAGCATCAGTGTCCCCTGTGCTTCCCATTAAACACATTGGGATGAATTAGAACTGAGATCGTAAGTCGGACCCAGCAGAGCGTCTTTACTCCCTGATGCTGATGCTCTCCTGGATGGATGAGCGAAAAATCCCACAAACACCCAACAAAGTCTTATAGTAATCCTTCCAAAGAGGAGAAGTGGAAGCTGTTAAAGCTGCAGAGGATTCATACTTTGATTATAACATTACAAAAGTCTGTGTAATTGAATAATGTCCCTGCATTTAATCCCACTGTGTTTATTTATGTGAAGTACAAATCAAAAAACCAAGATGAAGAGCCTGCAGTGTTTCCTTATCCGTGTGATCAACAGGGAGGAACCTGTCATGTATTTGATTTGTCATAAGCAATGCATTCTGCTGCATAAGCTTCCCTCCTCCACCTTACATCATAGACTTCCCTTCTCTCGTCAGCACGCCGATAAATATTTCATGTGGGAGGTATTATTTTAGTAAAGCGGAGAAAGACTTGTTCACTGGATACTTTAAAGCATGCAGGGACCATTAAGCATGCAGAACAAGCTATAAAATGCAAATGCTTACATTTCTTTCCTCTCCGTTAATGTTATTGTCTCCGAGAAGAGTTTAGAGATCATAAACTGTTACTTCTAAACATTACACGGACACAGTTTAGGTTTTGTTATAAGAAATTGTTTGTTTTGCAGTGCTTGATGTTTTCTCTGAATTGTTGCCACTTAGATCAGAATATATATATATATATATATATATATATATATATATATATATATATATATATATATATATATATATATATAAAATTATTTTTTTCACTGTACATTCAGTAAATGTGCAGTTCTGTTATTTAGAGGCAGTTGAGGTTTGTGGTTAAGGAAACAGTCTTGCGACCTGAAGATCCCCAGTTTGATTTCTTGTCCCATCAAGTACCATAGCTGAAGTGCCCTTGGGCAAGGCACCTAACCCAATTATGGGATTCCTCCCACAGTCCAACTAAATGGATTCAATGTGAATTGGCTGCTTCAAATTGCCCCATGTAGTCTGTGAAAGTGTGTGCCCAGTGATGGACTGGCGCCCTGGTCTAAGTGTCTGCCCAGCACCTAAAATGTTGTCCCTTAGATGGGCATGGGGAACCCCCCCACCCATATCAATGCTAGTATTAGATTAAGCGGAAGATAATGAGAGGGAGATGATGATATGTGTATATATACACATACACACACACACACACACACACACACAGAGAGAGAACAGTACCTGGTTGGTGTCACTAAACCTCTTTTCTCAGTCGAGCCCTGCACCACCTGACCCACCAATCAGAATGACAGAAAGACAAGCCTCGAGGCTTTTCTCCATCCAGGTACTTAGATGGTGACAAACTGCCTCTGACTCTGAAATGTGAAGTCCCGTCTTTTTATCAAGTTCTTAAACGACTTTCTTTCTGTTCCCTTTGTATCTTTTCCTTCAGCCTTTTCAAAGTTTTGCAGTTACCCATTTGTTGTCCATCGTTTTGGTTTAAACAGGTTTTCTGATGACTGGCATGTTGGTTTAAAGGCTTTTTATACTCAGATAACAAGATATTTACCGGTAGTGACATTTGTAAATTGCTCAGGATAAGAGCATCTGCTGGATGCCAAAAATGTAAATGTATTACAAATGCATGACTGCAAAGACACCCAAGATTGCCTTGTGTCAGTTTGATTTATAGAGGTTTGAGAAATGCCATACCTCTATACCAATAATGCAATCCAGTCACATGCGCACCACGGCAACGGAACTAATTCAACATTCAACCCACGATGAATTAAAACAGAGTGGAATTTTATCCGTTTTTTTTCCTTCAGTTGATGTATGTGTATAACAATGAAAGACAACTCTTAATTATCAGACTCAGGTATTTGTGGACATGTATGTATATGTATACATAATACATACAGTACCAGTCAAAAGTTTAAACACACAACCTACATTTCCTTCACTTACCATATAGATGGACTCACAGACTGTAGTTCATCTGTGTTCTTGTTTGTTAGTCCCCTGTTGGTTCTCTGTTGGTCAGGAGCATCACAGAACAGGTATCATTTGGGTGGTGGATTGTTTATTGTCAGTTCTGCAGTGACACTGATGTGGTGAGGGGGTTTTAGTGCAGCTGGAGTTTCATTTAAACACCTCGGAGTAAAGGGGGCTCCATATTTTGAAATAATTGTATATGTATTTCAAGCTTGAGGGTGGGCGGCACGGCGGCACGGTGGCTTAGTGGTTAGCACGTTCGCTTCTCAGTACTAGGGATTCCCGGTTCGAATCCCCATCTGGGTGGAGTTTCCATGTTCTCCCCGTGTCCGTGTGGGTTTCCTCCGGGTTCTCTGGTTTCCTCCAACAGTCCAAAAACATGCATCAAGTCAAATGAGTTCTCCAAATTGCCCCATATAGAGTGTGTTTTTGTGAGTGAGTGTGTGCCCAGTGATAGATTGGCGCCCTGTCCTGGGTCTATCTGCCCAGCACCCGAGACGTTCTCCCCTGGATGGGCATGGGGAACCCCCCCCCCGCAACCCTAATATAGGATAAAGCAGAAGATAATGGATGGATGGAGTAAATGGTACACAGTATGTACTGTAGAGCACAAACAGATGGACTACAGTCTGGAATTGTAGAACTACAGAGTCCATCTTTACAGTAAATGGAACTGAGAACATGGACAGTATGTTGAGTTGAAAGGAGGCGTGTCGAAACCTTTAACTGTTACTGAATGTTGTGTGTTTACAGTGAACAGGACAGTTCTTGTGTGATCTTTGGCTCGAGAACATCATACAGCTGCCAAATAGGGTAAACAATACCCTGAGCTTTCATTACTTAAACATTCACTTTACACAACGTCTGTTTGAATGCTAAACAGAAAAGCAAAACGCTTAAATAAATCAGATGTTTGTTGCCTCCAATACATTAATTTTAGACAGCATTACCGTATAGATTGAGTATCTATGCCTCTCTCAGCTGAAGTCACCACCGCCGTTCCTATTCCAACCCACTGACTTCAGACCAGACTCCTTGGCGTGTTATTTTTTCATGCAGTGGGGATTGAGATGTGTTCACACGTCAGCTCATAAAAAAATTAACAAGCAACTGTTAAGTACATTTATCATGAATCAGCATTAATTCTGCATGATATTCAGCATTGATTCTAAATTATACAAATGATGTTGAACTTTTCATTTAGTGACGTGTTATGCATCACAATTTCTAATTATTGCCCAGCGATGGATTGGCGCCCTGTCCTGGGTCTGTCTGCCCAGCGCCCGAGACGTTCTCCCCTGCATGGGCATGGGGAACCCCACCGCGACCCTAGTAGAGGATAAAGCGGGAGATAATGAATGAATGAATGAATGAATTAATTTCTAATTATTTTCCTTGACAACATGTGGAATATCATTTAAACATGGTTTAAATGTTTTTATAATGCACTAAACACTCTTTTATACATGCATACAAGTTACATGTGCATTTTTATTACATATTAGTCTTAATCCGTTTAATCCTGATTGATTTGGGTTGCCAAGTTTTGGTCCAATGTAAGAAATAGCAAGTGTATAAAACCGGAATGTTTAAGGGTTAAACTAACATACAGAGCATTTTAAATGTACAGTGACTAAGAACTGCATCTTAGTCTTAAAATATAAACGAACATTATAACCTGACACCCTTCCGTATTCCACACCTTTGGAGTAAACCTTTTTTTAACTTTAGCTGGTTTAATTTAGGAGGCAGAGGAATGTAACCTGATGATGAAAGTGTTTCTGTTTCGTGTAATCGGAGAACATAAGAAACAATGCAGTAACATATAGAGTGTCCCGACACCCCGTGCATCCTCCACTGACTCTTGGTGACAGATTCCGAGCTGCGGGGAGTACGTTTTCTTACATGTCTCAAAGTTTTGTCTGTTGTTTGTATGTATGTATGATTTCCAAACCGTATTCATACCTTTACAGCGATAACAGCTTCCCTTTTTCACGTCTTTTTTGAGTTGTGACTGTATGTCCAGTTATCCACAATGGCGTTTATGAGGTCAGGCTAGTGAGGCTTTGTCACACAGAAAGGGTTTGGACCCCCAAGGTTTGGACACGCCCCCTTGTTGCACCATCATATCCATATCCTCCACTTACCATATAGATGTACTTTGTATGTTTACAATTACAAACTGTAGTCCATCTGTGTTTGTTTTTGTTAGTTTCCTTTTGGTCCTCTGTTGGTCAGGAGCATCACAGAACAGGTATCATTTGGGTGGTGGATTGTTTATTGTCAGTTCTGCAGTGACACTGATGTGGTGAGGGGGTTTTAGTGCAGCAGTGCTGCTGTAGTTTCATTTAAACACCTCAGTGACACTGCTGGGATAGGAATAATGCACCCACCAAATCATCCCTGCACTGTGGTGCTACTATTGGGGTCCTGACCATTAGAACAGAGTACACAGTATGTACTGTATTCCACAAACATACACATACTTTATCCAGGACCACACAGGAGTGACATCTGCTCAGATTATTTGAGTAGAGATCAGTCAGGAGGAAAAAGGGGGTGAAAGGCTAAGGCTGAAATGCAGCCTTTAAAAAATTTACTGGTTTCCTTTTTTTAAGTTGCCACGCTCCACAAATAGCTCTTCACTCAGCTATGCAGAAGCAAAGTAAGTTAACTAACAGGGGGCTCTGTGTGAGTCTCTCTGTCTGTCTGTCTCAGCAGAGGACTCCCATTAAAGTATTAAACTACAGAAGTGCAGCATCCCTTAGTCTGAGGTCTAATCCTCACTGTACTACCAAGCAGGCTTACACGATCGCGGAACTGTCAGCATTTAATTGGACTGAGGTAATAAAGCGGTCCCCCATGCTGGCCTTGATGCAGCACGGTTCATTTTTATGCATCGGAGACGACACTTTGATATAATTTCATGAATGGCGAGGTCCTTAATAGAAAGCCATGGATTCTGGCTGCTCCTGCAGGTCCTTCATAATTACATTATTCCATTTCAGAAGTCTGAATCTGTACTGAACATTGTTTTCAGGTTTGCCTGATGTTCTATAAATATATTTGACCCGTGTTGAGGCCTCAGATTAATCAGGTCCACTATTAATCTTTGATTTATATTAAAAACCTCTTGTTGTGAGATTTATTATTCATGTCTCTGTGGCTCAATTGAAAAATGTTTATTAACAGTTCTTCTCAGTTATTTTTTTATTCATTAATTAATTAATTCATTCATCCATTATCTTCCACTTTATCCTCTATTAGGGTCGCGGTGGGGTTCCCCATGCCCATCCAGGCGAGAACGTCTCAGGCGCTGGGCAGATACACCCAGGACAGGGCGCCAATCCATCGCTGGGTAAACACTCACACACTCAAACACACTCTATATGGGGCAATTTAGAGAACTCAATTAACTTGATCCATGTTTTTGGACTGTGGGAGGGAACCGGAGAACCCGGAGGAAACCCACGCGGTCACGGGGAGAACATGGAAACTCCACCCAGATGGGGATTCGAACCGGGAATCCCTAGCGCTGAGAGGCGAACGTGCTGACCACTAAGTCACCGTGCCGCCCTTATTTTTTTATCTTTCTTTATTATGGTTAAGTCTCAGAGTGGATTTTTTTCCTCCAGGCTTTATAAAGACGTTCAAACCTATTTCTCTGTATTTCTGTCCGTCAGCCAGCAAAGTACATCAATAATGATCTGTTCCCTCGCCTTTGCGATCTGTTCCATTCGTTTAATAATCTGATCTCACACAGCTGTAATCTGTTTTACTCTTTCATAATCCAAATCTCTAATTTGTAATCCGTTCCTCCTGTTTAACAATCCCTTCTCTGGCTTCGGTAATCTGTTCCGTGTATTTAATTCTGTTTTCACGCCGTTGCGATCTGTTCCTTCTGTTTAATAATTCCTTTTCTTGCTTTTATAATCTTTCATCTATGTAATAATCTGTTTTCACACTGTTGTAATCTGTTCCTTCGGTTTAATGATCCATTTTCTTGCTTTTATGATCAGTTCCTAATGTTAAATAATCTGTTCTCTTGCTTCTGTAATCTGTTCCGTGTATTTAATAATCTGTTTTCACAAGGTTATAATCTGTTCCTTTTGTTTAATAATCTGTTCCCCTGTTTAATCATCTAATCCATCACTGTCCCTCAGTTTATTTATACATTTTCTTTCTAAAAAATTTTTTTGGTTCCTAAATTTAACATAGCAAAACAGGACAGATTGTCAAATTAATGATATAGATTACAAAAAAAAAAATGGGAAGATTATCAAACCAAAAAAAAAACAAATTACAAAACTCGAGGGAATGACTTTCCATGATTCTATTTTTATTAAAAATGTTTTGATCAACATCTGTCAGCTGACACTTAAGAGCGTGATTGTTTTTGTCTGCACTTCACCTCTCCTTCCTCGAACTGAAAGCTCCTACAGGGATGCTGCGAAAGTCTGGAGAGCACTTTATTGATTCTCCCGTCCTAAGTGTCTGTGTGTAAGGAAATCTGCCGGATGGGACGCTCAGTGTGTCACTGCGGCATTGCAAAAAGAGGCATCTCAGAGGGAAGTGAAATTACTTGTGTGTGTGTGAGAGAGAGAGAGAGAGAGAGAGAGACTGAGATGGTAAGAGAGCAATAAAAGCAGAAAGTGAACTAATATTGTGTGTGTGGAAGAAAAAGAACAAACGTGTGTGAAACCAGGAGAAAGAAAGCTTTCCTTCCCGTTGAGTATGATTGAGTGAAGGCCTTCAGGCTGAAATGTGACCCTGAAGAAGTCTTTATAGGAATATAAAAAGCACAATGAGAGAAGCGAGAGGTCATATAGATGTTTTCATAGTGTTTTCTTCTGTGTCACCAGCAGCACCTCGAAAATCCTACACTAGTTACAAAATTTGTTGTATAACGGCTGATGTTCACTGTGAATAAAAATTTTAAAGATATAAATTTTAGCTATAAACCTAAAGTGCATGGTCCTTAAAAGTAAGTCTGTCAGATTTTGTGGTATTCAAGGCATCGCTTTGGATTTGTATAACACACACACACACACACACACACACACACACACACACACACACACACACACACAGACTCTCAGACTTTACTTTTTTTAACAATGTATTTTCAGTCTTTCATTGACCAATGAGCACAGAAAGGCAGGCGGAGGTGCAGGTGCAGGTGCAAGCACCCCAACATGAATTTTTTATTTATTGCCGAGTGCATTTAAGGTGAAGTCCCTGAGTGCAAAGTGCTGGGTGAATATACTGTCATTATTGATGGTGTGTCTGCAGCACTCCTGGTTGCATCCACCACATGTGGTTCTTGTATTTGAGCGGAGTTCTGATGTAAAGAATACACACTGAGTAGGTTTGCAGGACGCTCAACCATTTTAAGTGACCACTTGGCCACCCCGCATTGAGAACATGAGAGAGGGCTCGTAGTAGCACTAAGCTGGACCCAGGGTCTGCCTAGCGTTCTAGCACCGTCAGTGCTGATCTCACCCGTGTCCATTTCAGTGAATTTCCCCATTTATTTTTTATTATGCTTTAAATAATTTGAGTTAGAGGTGCATGCTCTCAGGTATAGCAGTGTATGGACTATGGTACAGGATTAGGATGCAGCTGCTTGTTTTATGGTGTAGTACGACTTTGTATGTCTTAAGGTATTTTATAAATTGCTTTCATTATGATTAATATACGTACGTGTTCTCTTTTCTTTGGTCTTTAGTGATGTTCTGAATCATATAGTTGGGTCCATAGAGTTCTGAATTCCTTTATAGAATAGAAATAGAATAGAAAGCCTTTATTGTCATTATACCCCGCATACACAGTATACATCGTATAACGAGATTTAAGCTCCTCCTTAAAGTGCACATGGCATTTATATATAAATAATAAAAAAAAACAATAGAAAAGACATGTGCAAAAATGTACTGTGCAAATAGACATGTAATGTATAGAATGATGTGCCAATTCGTGCAGGTTCCCGTTTAGTATTGTGAAGCTGTCCCTGAGTCTGTTTGTTTTGGCCCGTATGGACCTGTAGCGTCTGCCAGAAGGCAACAGGTTGAAAAGTTGGAAGCTGAGGTGAGTATTGTCCTTTAGGATGTTCCTGGCGCTGCTGAGACAGCGGGAGTGGTAGATGGAGGTTATGGAAGGCAGGGAGTAGCCAATGATTTTTTTCGGCTGTGTTGGTCACTCTCTGCATTTACATTTACATTACATTTGGTCATTTATCAGACGCTTTTATCCAAAGCGACTTACAAGGTGACACACAGGGTTAAATTTAACATCCCTGGAGCAATGAGGGTTAAGGGTTTTGCTCAAGGACCCACACTGGTAACTTCAGTGGACCTGGGATTTGAACCACCAACCTTCAGATTGATAGCCCAACGCCCAACGCCCTGACCACTGAGCTACCACACCCTCTCTGTAGTCTTCTTCTGTCAGCCTCTGTGCAGCTGGAGTGCCACACTGACACAGCATACGTCAGCTTCATCAGGCTCTCCTGTGACATGATGTTTCTATCAGAGAACCAGCCATTTGCATGAAACTCATCAGTTATTAGGTTTTTCTTCAACTTCGTGACTTTTTCCAAAACAAACGAACACATTTCACACGCCGGAGCAAATCAAGCTCTAATGACAGAGTCAATGTTTTGGTTATTTTCTAACATTTTGCCAGCATTAAACAGCTGCTTACCAGTGAGTGTGATGTCTTATTGATTTGAACCTCTCTGTTTTACAGGGGTCATTACACTGATGTAAACGAGGGACTCCATGTAAATGGACTGCGGTTTGGCAATTCCATAGATGTTTTGCTCATTTAGCGCTTTAGAGGTTCTTTAATTAATTTAGCTCTTTATTGCCGGGCACCTTGACATTTTAATTACGTAAGGCATATAGTCTCTCATGCAAACTCTGGACACCCATGGTCAACTTCCATGTTTAAATTAACATAACACATTCTCTGTAAGGTACCATTCTGAGTCCTTTAAATGTGGGATTTAATGTTCTCCACATGTTGTGGTGCTTTCTCTCCTGGAGCTACAGTTATATTATATATTAGTCTATATACATTAATGTCAGGTGAAGTGAAGAAGTGCATGCCTTGCCCAAGGGCAGTTCCAACTGTGACTTTGAGGTCACAAGGGTAGTTCCTTAACCACAAGCCTACGACTGTATTACGAATATACTATGTGGGTCAAAAGTGAAACCTGAGGGAAAATATCCTCCTTTAAACCCGCTGCACAGCTCACAGCTTTTCATAAACTGTACTTCCAGACTGTGGAGGATCTGGAAGTGCTGAGCATCATGAATTCTTTTCTTCAGTCAATTAGTATTGACCATTAATAAAGATCAGGCTCACTTCTCATGACTTTGGTTACTTGCTATAGATTTATATTTGGAGGAAGAAATCTCCACAGGAGCTCATCTATTGCAGCTGTGGTTTAAATGTGAGCATCATAACAAGGCTTTGTAGGTTAAAATGTCATTTCTGCCTTTTCTTTATTTTAAAACCTGGATTTATTAGTAAAAAACGTGTCCTAACTTTGTCTACATCTTGTATATTAGGTGGGAAATGTACAATACTAAAAAAAAGGCCCAAGTTTCCCTTTATTGCCACTTAGCATTTAAAAGAACTTCACCCCAATAAAGAAAAGCAGGAGGAAGCGTATTTTAATGACTTTTTTCTCAAAAATGCAGTGGCACCTGAAAGACAGAAGTAAAAAACAACAGACTTATAAGTAAATGTACATTTGCTGTGCAAAGTGCCTCTGATGGTTTGCATTTATCCTGCAGCAGTAACTGTATGATGCTCTGTGCTTTTCTTTATCGTTCATCTGAAACGGGCAGCTTAATGTTCTATAGGGAGAGAATTCAGAGCGCTCATTCAGATGAATAGCAGCACTAAGGTTTCTTTAATCCCCAAAGCCCCCCACACACTGTTGACTGAACTGGAAGTGGGTTGGCTCTGTTCTCCGGCATTTCTTTAAATTGATCAGAACAATGAGAATATGTATGTTATGTATATTTAGATAAGATCGTCTATATTTACTAATTCATGCAAGATTGACATTCCTAGGCAAAAAAGGTTTTCCAGTTTCCTTTCACAGTCCAAAGACATGGATTCAAAGTGAATAGGCTGCTTTAAATTGCCCCATCCAAATTGCCCCAATTTAGTGTGTCTGCATGTTAGTGAGTGAGTGAGATGTTGGCTAATCTATCTTTTTTTTTTGTTTTAGTTCAGTGCTGGGTCATCACCACACCATTTTCACTCTGTGTGCTTTGGTTCTGATGGTGATGGATTGGTGGAGGAGATCTTGAGGAACACCAGAGCAGGACTGTTGACCATGGAAAACAAAACAGTAAGTTACCAATGGAGCCAAACTAATGAGATTGAATGCTTCTGACCTTTTATTTTTTCATAATATTTATTTACAGTAAAGGTGCATGCTCACTTGAGTATGGTACGTGCATCAGCGTGGTGGTACATGTTTTATGCATTCTGTGGTGCCTTGAGATGTTTTGGTGTGATTGGGTTTGCAAAAACACTCCAGAGTGTGTATCTCTATATCTCAACATCCCTGACTATACTTAATAGCTTTATTTGTCTTTCATCAGCTGCCCTTTTAACCCTCTTTGCTCGTCTTTAGTGTTCCAGTATCCCGGATTTCTGTACAGATCTTGTTCGTTGTTTGATTCATAAACCACCAGATGATTGGAGGCTGTACTTTAGACTGGGCTGCGCTGGTGAAGGCTTTTATTGCTGATAGCAGTCCATTAAATTCACTTTTGAGAGGAAGTTCAATTCCCCATACAAGTGAAAAAAAAAAAAATACTGCCTGCCCAGTTTAAATCAGCCAACACTTGTGTATTCACCCCACCCTCATTCCTCCTCACTGTTTTCTCAGTTTATGTTCAGACTGCAGTATGTAATATACTGGCCATTGATTTGATTTTATAGGAGTCGATTCAGCAGTAGCGCCTTTATGTTGAGAGTACAGAGTGAGCACTGTCCTGCAAACGCATGAAAAATAAATAACAGTAGCATGATGAAAGTTGGCTTAGTGGTTAGCACGTTCGCCTCTCAGCGTTAGGGATTCCCGGTTCGAATCCCCATCTGGGTGGAGTTTCCATGTTCTCCCCGTGTCTGCGTGGGTTTCCTCCGGGTTCTCCGGTTTCCTCCCACAGTCCAAAAACATGGATGAACTCAATTGGATTCTCAAAAATTGCCCCATATAGAGTGTGTCTGTGTGAGTGAGTGTGTACCCAGCGATGGATTGGCACCCTGTCCTGGGTCTATCTGCCCAGCGCCCGAGACGTTCTCCCCTTGATGGGCATGGGGAACACCACCGCGACCCTAATAGAGGATAAAGCGGGAGATAACGAATGAATGATGAAAGTTGCTTTATTTACCAGTATAATAGTTATTTGAACTGTGTTTTAAAATAATAATAAACTATGCTTGTAAATTGTACTAAGATTACGAAGCCTCTTACATAGTCTGTACGTCGGAATCACAATCCCGTCTATCCAGCCTGAGGTGTCAGCTGGGTGTGATGCTACTGAACCTCATAAGATAAATAAACTCTTAACTTGTTTTTGGCAGGAGATTAAATGGTCAGGTGGCAGTTACGCCAGCCTGCAGGTCCAGGCGAGTCTTCATCCATTATCTAGCGTCTAGAAGAGGCTTAAGAGAGGCTGTCATGACAAACCCTGACATGATAATGAAACAGATACAGAGCTTAGTGTGACAGACAGGTCATAGCCCACTTTGGAATGAATAGAGTTGATATTGATTTCAAAACCAGATCCCTAACCGGACTGCGAGGGGGCGTCTTCATGCCAAGCTAAAGTTGCCTTGTCATGGCATGTGTTGCACATAAAGTAACTGAATACATCCTGAGTGCTCCTGCTTTTTCTCAAGTGTTGCTTGTAAATCTTGATAAGCTGCAATAAATTTCCAGTCATCTCAATACAATCGAGGCATCTCCGCTTCATGCATTATTTCCAACTGAGACAAACGGCCGGGCTCAGGTTATTGGATAGTGAAAAGGTATGCGCAGGATTTAAGACACACACAGACGTGACTGACACGCGTATAATAGATACGCCCATGACATATTCCAAAACAAATCACCGCTCGGCGAGATGTCGCTCTCATGTTACTAAGCTGCCTGTAGAATGAGCGTTAGTGAAGCATGCGAGGTTTCACAATGCCCCTGTCAACCCAGTTTCCAACCCCCCCCCCCATGAAAAAACATCTTATTCTGTTCGGTAGGAGAGAAAATGCTGCTCTGAAAAACAAATGCAAGAATGTTTTTTTATTTTTTTTATTATTTTTTTTATTAGATTTTGACATTTTTCTAGAATAAAGTATAAGTTACTGTAACTATCATTTAAGAACGGAACAATGACACCAGCAGTAAGCTCCTGGGTTTCCTAGGCAGGACCAACAAACTCATTTCAGTGTGGAATTTGCAGGTTCTTCTTATGTCTGCATGTTTTTTTTTTTTTTTTTTAGTTTTTTTTTTTAGTTTAGTCATTTAGTCATTTAGCAGATGCTTTCATCCAAAGCGACCCCCCCCCCTTTTTATTTATTTATTTTTTTTAACAACAGGTATTTGTTAAAGAGATGCGTCTTAAGTACTTTCTTAAGTAGTAACCCAGTTTCACTTTACTGTCTAAATCAGTTCACTATGTTTTATAATATTGAGACTAAACACACACACACACACACACACACACACACACACTTATTTAGAAAATACAGCATAGAACTATATAGCACAACAATTTGGAACTTGGAACTGGACAAAGTTCTAAAACTTTATCTTTGTAATTTCACTTGTAGTTTTAAAAAGTAAATCTATTTAAGTCCATTAATCCCTCCACCCTTACAATAGTCATTCTGTCAAAATCAAATGGCAATTAAAATTTAACATGCATGACATTTCATCCATCATTTAATGCCGTCCAAAAAAGTGAATGGACATAAAGCATCCATTATCAGATTCAAACCCTTTTACAAGGGCCAGTCAAGATGTAATTGTGAACAACACGCCCTAAACCATTTCTTGTCTTGGCTGATCTGAGCTGATCCAGCATCGATGTTGTGTTCTGTTCCATGGCATAAAAACAACTTGAAATATAGTGAGGGATAAAGGAGAGTGGCCATTAACAGAAGGCAATCTCTGGTAATAGAAATCATTACAGAGGCACCATGAATAAATAATGGGTCGTTTTTTTTTTCTTTCCATCCTCTTTTTTAATCCCCAGCTCTGTTCTGTCCATCCCTTTCACAGCAGGGTTTCCTCTGTGGTTCCAGAGTTCAGGAGAAGGAGACTTAACTGGAATCTAATGAAATAGATGAGGTGAGTGCAGTGAACTTGGTCTCCCGCTGGAAGGGGTTAGAGTGGATTGAAGGGATAGGTGGAGAGAGGTTAGGCTGAAAGGAGGAGGAGGAGGAGGTTTGAAAGTCCTGTCATGGAGGACGATTGTGAGTTGGACATCTTTTATTTACTTGTGAATGTAGCAGATAAGCAAAATGAAAGGCAGAGTAAAGCTAGAAGGGAGCACAGCAGGGCTAATAGTATCTAACAAAGCTCTAACACGAGAGAGGGCAGAGAGGCTTAACGTTCTTCGGTACTGTTTGTGAAAGCCAGTTGTATAAAATCGCTCTGTCTGCAATTTGGTTTCCTGCGACCTCTTTGACTCACTGTCCCAATGGAAAGCTGGATGCATCCTGGTTTGCTAAAGCAATAGAGATCAAATGTCCTTTTTATTTAATAAAACCTAACTCAGAGTTTCTCTCAGTTAGAACTTTTTCCAACAGCTGATCTGTGTTTGCTGTAATTGTTTTTATAATTTTTTTTTTTTTTTTTACATCTTTAAACACTTCCTTCTTTCTGGATTCATCTGTATTTTTCTTAGTCTCTTGGTTCTCTGTTCTCTACAATCACAGAACAGGTATTATTTGGGTGGTGGATCTCCTTTTCATGAATCTGTACCTTCTCTCGTGTTAAATCTGTGTCTGTTCTAAGAGAGCGTCAACACCTGCACTGTACAGACACGGTCACATGTTTCTTTCTGCAAAAACACAGTGCAGGACAACTTTTCTAATTAGTACAGGACTGAAACATCTCTGAAGAGCAGAGTCTCCGACATCATTAACAAAGTCTCTTCTATAAAAGCTTCCTCTCTCCACAGAGATTCCTCTTAGAAGACATGACTCTTTAACAGTGCTGCACTAGATGAGTTCTTGGATCACCGGAGGGGCGTCGGATCAGAGGTCAGTGAGATGCCGAAAATTAGAGGGAACACAATAACTTCAAACTGACTTTCCTCCACATAAACAACAGTTGCCACAACTACTATAATCCCTAATGAACAAGGTTTGCCACAGCTTCTATAATTCCTTTGTAAACATTCATTTTCATTCATTAGCTCCCGCTTTAATCCTCTATTAGGGTCGCGGTGGGGTTCTCCATGCCCATCCAGGGGAGAACGTCTCAGGCTCTGGGCAGATAGACCCAGGACAGGGCACCAATCCATCGCTGGGCACACACTCACTCACACATACACACTCTATATGGGGCAATTTTTTTGAGAATTCAATTGACTTGATCCATGTTTTTGGACTGTGGGAGGAAACCGGAGAACCCGGAGGAAACCCACGCAGACACGGGGAGAACATGGAAACTCCACCCAGATGGGGATTCGAACCGGAAATCCCTAGTGCTGAGAGGTGAACATGCTAACCACTAAGCCACCGTGCCGCCCCCTTTGTAAACAATGGTTGCCAAAATTATTATAATTTAATATAGTCTAATGTAATCTAATTATATTATGTATGTGTGTGTATATGAATATATATTCATATGATGTATGATATATTATCTACTCTGATTTCGATTACACAACAACAAGAAGTAAACACTTAAAGATAGGAGTGTTCTGAAAGCCTGTGAGTTCCCTTCACATTAATTGATTAGTCACGACGAAAAGAAGATATGAACAGAAACTTTTTCAATTCAAAGCTATTTACTTTTCCCTTCTTCTCTATAATTATGTCCTGATTGCTTTTTTCTGCAAAGACATGATCTCACTAGGAAACACTTAAGTGCTTTACTGTTGTGTCTGTTTCACTGTAAGAGGAAATGTTACTGACAGAAATCGTTAAGTCTGAGGACGGATAATTCTGAAATGAAGAAGTGAATGTTTCTGAAACATTCATTCATTCATTCATTATCTCCCGCTTTATCCTCTATTAGGGTCGCAGTGGGGTTCCCCATGCCCATCCACGTCTTGGGCGCTGGGCAGATACACCCAGGACAGGGCGCCAATCCATCGCTGGGTACACACTCACACATTCAAACACACTCTATATGGGGCAATTTAGAGAACTCAATTAACTTGATCCATGTTTTTGGACTGTGGGAGGAAACCGGAGAACCCGGAGGAAACCCACGCGGACACGGGGAGAACATGGAAACTCCACCCAGATGGGGATTCGAACCGGGAATCCCCAGCGCTGAGAGGCGAACGTGCTAACCACTAAGCCACTGTGCCGCCCTTGTTTCTGAAACAGTTTATTAAAAGGAATGGTTATTTTTTTTTACTCCCTAACAACAATATATTTTTAGAAATGTGTGCTCCTGAAGCAAAAGTGCAGACCATAGCCCCACTGTACTGCAGTGTACTGAAGTGGGATCAGACCTCCATGACTTCGCATTGTGCTCCACGACATTAAAATGAGTTTTCAGAAGAGAAAAGTTTACAGACTTGGCAGCAGAGTGCCTTCCTCAGGCTGAATTACTTGGAGACATCTCTCATGTTACTACTGCCTTCCACCAGAACGTGTACTGGGACCCTGCAGCTAATCAACAGGCACTAATGGAGATTATATCATTTGTCTGAACCTTCTGTCATTGCGAGACCTCTGAATTCCGTGAATCCCAAGTAAATCTTTAATTTTCACAAAGAATTTTATAGAAATGCATTTAAGGTAACTCACGCCCTGGCAGCCGCAGCAGTAGTAATTAATTAAACGTAATCAGTTAGCACCGCACCATGCAAATGTGATTACGCCAACTGGTCTTCAGCAGCGGAATTAATCACCTGCTGCAATTTCTAATTTCAATTTTAAATGGCAGCGCATATTTATCTTTTCTCCAGACAGTTGCTTTGCCATATGGAGGAAACCGAGTCTTTTTTTTATAGTATAATCAGCCAAAGAGAGAAAACAAACATGAACACCTGTTTACATAGCCTGGAAACAGAAAGCTGGTCAAATCCCAACAGTATGGTAACGGCTGAGACTTTACAGATCATCCATATTGCCCTCGGGACAATTCTATTAACACACCGACACCAGTACAAGTTGATTTAATATTTATAAGTTGTCCAGTGGCTGAGCAACAGTATAAATATGATTCATTCATTTTTAAACCACTTATTCTAAATAGAGTTACACAGGATGTCAGTACTAACCCTATGTTCCGTTGGACGACTCTGTGCAGGTCACCAGTCGGGTCGCTACCCATAAAACCTCCTGCTCTAAATATTTAACGCAAAATTAAATGGTTTCCCCATTATTCATTTAAAAGTCATAATTAATGATTGATTATTATTAAGAAGCAAACATGACTGGCGGCACAATGACGTAATGGTCAGCACATCTTCTTCTCAGCGCTGGGGATCCAGGTTTAAACCCCTATCTGGACGCAGTTTCCATGTTCTCCCCATGTCCATGCTGGTGTTCTCTGGGTTCTCTGGTTTCCCTTCACAGTCCTAATTGGCTGCTCTAAATCATCCCTATCGAAATTGCCCCTATATAGTGTGTCTGTGTCAGTGAGTGCGTGCCCAACGATGGATTGGTGCCTGGGTGTGTCCTGGGTGTTTTTCCTGAGCACTCGATTTGTTCTCTCCTCATTGCAAATCGCATCCATTCATCCATTATCTTCCGCTTTATCCTATATTAGGGTCTCGGGGGGGTTCCCCATGCCCATCCAGGGGAGAACGTTTCGGGCGCTGGGCAGATACACCCAGGACAGGACACCAATCTATCGCTGGGCTTGCAAATCTCAAACGTTCTTTAAGTTTGTTCAGGTCATGTCATGTGGATTTTTCTGGGTCTCTCATTCGGAATCTTTCGTTGGTAATATCACACAGCGTTGCTTTAATTATAAACACCTGCTCCAGGAACCACATAGAAACCCAAATTTAAATGAGTTTGGTTGTAAACACCTGCTCTGAAAACCAACCAGAACTCGGATCGAAATAAATGAAGTCGCTCTGTACTACCGGACCATAATCCATCTTGAGTAACACAACCAAGACAAACTGGACCAGTGAACAAGAAGCCAAAACAGAACCGAGACCAACTTCATCTTTCAACAAAACAGAATCAGATCAGTGAGCTGAAAGAAACAGAATAAAATCACAATCAATTTTAAATCAATAAAAAGCTCTTTAACCTTTAGATGCTCAATAGAAAAACAAACCACAACCAATTAGACAAATTATTGAGGGTATTAGGCATGCCCTTGGGGTAGCCCAGTTGTTAGCACGTCAACCTCTTAGCGCTGGGGATCCAGGTTCGAATCTTTGATAATCTTTGATTTGGATGGAGTTTTTCATGTTATAATTTAATATAACATGTCCGCGTGGGTTTTCTTCACAGTATTTGGATGTTATATTTATATACCATTCCCTGGTTGGTATCTAATCATCATTCAGTACAACTATTGTTTTTCTGAAATATTGTGGTCTTTTTAAATTTGCTTTCATATTTATCACAGTGTACATTTCATTGATTTGACCATTTTATAAGATTATATGGATGCTACCACACATTTTAAATGCAACTAGGAGGTTAAAGCTCTGATTTATGCTTTTTCGTGCCCTGTGTAGGTCAGAGATGATAAAACGTCCTGCCTCAGACAGATACAGTTCCTTACTTCTATTTTAGCTGTTTTTGTTCACTTGTGCACAAAACAAACATGCATGGTTGAAAATGATTATTACACTTTCAGTTTGATGTCTTTTCTTGAACTTTTCATAAAGAGCTCAAGATTATTTACTGAAGCCAGTGTTAGGATTGGTCAGAAGTATACCGACCAACTGAAAATCAAATACTGCAGTGTTCTTTAAAAAAACTGTTGCTAATCTACTTAATATGATTTCTTTCTGCAGCACTAGAACATTTTGCAAAAATAATTTTTTTTTTGTCAATTATTAACAATATAAAATTATATTTAGCCTAAAAAAAAACCAATGACATTAATGCAAACTGTCTCATCATTGTTCTCATTTAGTTAAGAGGGTTTTATTGAGGATGTGATCGTCCTGCTGTCTACTTTTCACCAGGAAACAATTAATGTTAATTATTTGGAATTAATATTTGTATAATTATGTATTAATTATTTTAAATGATTCCAGTATTTAGATATGATATCTTACGAGTGGATGTTTCTTAGCTTAGCAATTTTAGAGTTACTAAGCTGAAACTGTTAAAACCCACAACAATTATCACCAGATAGATTAACTAAAAGACTTTGAATGGTTGCTCTGTGGTTCAGGGGGCGAACTATTGATCATTTTGCAAATTGGACTCTCTGCACACCTGCCACTGTTTGACAACATTGAGCCAATGTGTGTATGACCTTAATGAGAATATAGTTGTGTTTAGTTTATAATCAGCTTTTTGAATTGTCATTCTGATCGCTAAATAAAAACTGGCTACAGATTCAATCGGATAGAATATAAAGGTATAAAAAACATTGCTACATTATCAGGTTTCCTCAATCTACTATTTTTTCTTTCTTTTTCCCCTCTTTTCTGTTTTTAGCTCTTTTCCTCATCCTAGAAAGGGATCTCTTCAAAGTGAGTGAATTATTGATGGCTGTATACACACTGCAGAAGTAGCCCCTGCACCATTTTCTCCTCTCTGAATACAATGTCAGGCACCTAATGCCTTGCGTTATCTTCATTATTATTCCTCATCAATAAAGGAAAGTTAGGATCTGTTGCATTCTTCACTGCAGATGGGATGTTTAATGAACGATGGCTTATAGCTCAAATTTTCTTTATGCTGTGTGATGCAGCAAACACGGCACATGGATATCATTTAGTTTTATCTTTGTTTTGTGTTTGCCTGAAGGTAATACGTGCAATGTCTAAAGATTTGGCTGATCTGGCTATAATTTCAGCTTACCTTGCTCTTCTTTCTTCTCTCATTGAAACTCACATTTGTTGGATCACAATGTTTCCCCAGTTTACAACCTCACTGAAGGTACAATGCCCCCGATTTAGAAGCTATTATGACACTTCTCATAATATAACTGTAGTTATAAATCCCAGCTCCACCCAGAAGTGAAATGCGCCATTTAACATTTTGCTGTGTCAATTATAATAATACTAATAATGTACATATAAAACAGTAAAATGAATCAATACAACATTAGATGCTGCTCTAATTTCTTCTGATTATCTTCCACTAACTCCTATTCTAGGGATGCAGATGAGTTCCTCATGCTCATCCAGGGAAGAATGCCTTCTGCGCTGGGCAGACACACCCAAAACAGGGCGCAATGCATTACTGACCACTCACTCACAAAGATACTCTAAATAGCGGCAATTTAGAGCAGCCAATTCACCTTGAAACTATGTTTTTGGACTGTGGGAGAAAATCAGAGAACCCGGATAAATGAACAAAAATTTCAGCAAACACACTGCAAGATGTTAAAAACCTTCGACGTGGAAGCTGATATCTGAAGCTGATGGTGTAATCTGTGGGTGTCCTATTACTTTTGTCCATATGGATTCATTTTGCTTTTTTAAATAATTGGTTTTTTTTTTATCGTTAAATTCTTTTGCAAAAAGTATGAAAGCTTGTTTTTGCTGTATTTATTCCCTTGAATAATAGATAATATAAATAATATTAATTGTCCTTTTTAAATGTTCTTTATGTGCATCTTTCTGTTTATCTTTTGTATTAATGTATTTGAATGTGTTCAGTTTGTTTTCTGTGTAGTGTGTTATCTCAGTTTCAATCAGAAAAGCAATGAAACAGATCGTTTAACCTGGTTGCCAGAACTGTTGTGTTCAGTGCCCAGCTTTTAATATTATTTATGCGGCTTGATAATTGTCTTTATTGTGGCCGTATAAAACTTAAACTATTGAGTTAAAAAAAAACAACAACTCTAATCAGTATTCCATCTCCTCTTCCAGATATAATACAGTTGGATTCATTAACCAAACACAATCTGCAGCCACACTAGTTTGTGTGAAAAGCAGTGGGGAATACGGCTGAACATGTGGTTCATTGTATTTAAAGTAGTTTCACTGTCAGTACGTTGTAATTGTTTATGCCTTTGAAGAAACAGGACAACTATAAATACTGTTGTAACTGAATCCTTCTATTTTCAGTGTAACTCAATAAGCCAGGCCAGCCTTCCAGGCTTCCATTCCTGTAGCATGTGTGTGTGTGAGCGAGAGAGTGAGCGCGAGAGAGCGAGAGAGAGCGCGAGAGAGCGCGAGCACACATGTGGGCGTGAGTGGCCAAACTGTCCTCATTGTAACCATTAAGTGAACCAGTGCCAGTTTGCTGGATTCAGCTTTTATCCACATGTATTATTCAGGTGTGTATGGGGACAGACATGGAGATAGTAAATGTAAACTGACAAAATAACCCCCCCCCCAAAAGTTCCATCCCTCCAGTGTCTGTAAGCTCGACTGAGGAGCATCAATTTGTTCCAATAATGAATTTTCAGAGAGGATGACATTTTGCAGTGTGGTAGTTTTTTCCTCTTCACAGACTGCATAACATGATTGCATCAACTCGTGTTCTTGGAGGAACAGCCGCTCTGTGTCCTGTCTTACGTCATGCTGTTTGAAAATAGAACAGTGCTGTAGATGATACTAACTCATCCAATAAGATCGTAACTTGAGGATGAGTCAAACCTAATGCACATGAAGACCGAATCCGTCTAGTACAAGTTTATTTCCAGGCAATGACTAATAAATGGCATTATTTGCTGCAGCAGTATCAATACAAAACGAAAATGCTTTCCTGCTAAATGAGAATTTTTTTATTATTATTCTTACAATTTGCTGTTAAAATAAATTTGGCAAGTAATAAATATTCAAAAGGTATAAAGAAAGGTGCCTTGTTATGCAGCAGGTAGTCAGTTGTTGCACAAGTTTAAATTATGTCCCAAGGTTTGTGTGGCCGCTTTCCCAATACATACAAATCGGTGCACTGACTACTAATTAGCTTTAAATTGCCCTTGGGTCTGAGTGAGTGTGAATAACTGCCCTGTGCAAAATTGTTTTCTTACCATGAGTCCAATGTTCAAGCAATCCTGATCCTGACAGCATTAAGATGTGATTTAATATGAAATAATATTAAACACTTTCTATGATTCCAATACTTGTAATGCATTATAATTGCATTTATAAACCTTTATAACCTGTTTGTAACACTTTATAACATTTGTCTTTGTTAATGTGCATCACACTTATAAAGTATTATAACCATCCATCCATCCATTATCTTCCACTTAATCCTCTCCTAGGGTCACGGGGTGGGGGTGGGGGTTCCCCATGCCCATCCAGGGGAGAACGTTACGGGCGCTGGGCAGATCCACCCAGGACAGAGCGCCAATCTATTACCATCTATTTCTCACTCACACAGACACACACACACAAACATACTCTATACTCTTCACCTAGTGCCAGTAAAGACAGATTATAAGTTTTAACAGTTACAAGGGCTTCAGAGGATTTATTTTTACGCGAGTTGTTATTCGGTTGAATAATTTATCTATACACAAAAACAGAGGGTACTAACAAAAGTTATAAAGCATTATCTAATACAATACTTAATGGAGATTTATAGATAGTGGTATTTTCCTCATAAAAGATTCTTCACTCAGAGGAACAAAAGTATCCAAACCTGCTCACATAAGTCACAGTCACAGTACAGTAATCGTCACAGTGCAGTTGGAGAATAAAAAAGCCTATATTGATAGCTTTCAAATGTAGAAGTGATGTTTTTGTAGTGTCCTGGAAACCAGTGTTGATTTCATCTTGTTAGCACGTGAGTGTATATTGGAAATCTACTTTAGATAAAACTGAATACCGAGACCGAATACACCAAACTGTAAATGGCAGCATAATAATGTTACACTAAAAATATGGGCTATTATGTAAAAATTTGTTACTTAGCAACTACAGAATGCTTATAAATGGTAATATGTTTATTGTACTACCATTGGCCATTACGAAACCGAATTATCTACATAAATCACTTCAATGCTCCACATAATTGCATCAGGCTCTTTTTTCCCAAGGCAAAGATAAACCCATTGCAGATCGTTGGATACAGTTTTGTTCGTAGGTTTATGCTGCTACCTGGTCGAAATCCTATAGAACCAGCACACCTGGAATAAAATATAATGTTAAAGTTTGGATCGGGATTTACCAAAACAGCTGCCTGTCTGAGTGCAAAGTGTGAGAAAACGTCAAATGTTGTATTGGTTTGTTATTCAAAGTGAAGAAGAACGAAACTTGGCATTTGAATAACGTTTTAACATTTTTATTTTGCTTTATTTGCACAGGAAGCATCATCTGGCTGCTTTAGTGAGGCAGAGTTCAACAACGGAAGGAAGGATGTGAAGAAGATGGAGACTTTGGCTGAAGAGCGGTAATATATAATGATCTGAGACACTTCAAATTAAGGAAGTAATTCTAAATTGCAATGAGCAGGACCTTGAGAACGAGGTAAGAAAATTTACTGGGAGCCAGTTCACTGTATTCTGTTTTGTGCATTTCAGTTTTTTAAAGTGAATAATGACTTAAACTGCACAGCAAACTTTTACACCTGAAATTCAGCACGATTACATAAAAAAAAAAGCAAAACCTAAGCAAGGTCTCAGCCTCGCCCCTAATGTGTGACTCTGGGATGGGTCCTCAAACAAATTGCCGCAAATCTGCCCACTTTTAGGAAACGTTGCTTTCAGTAATGGTGTATCAGAACTTGATAAATGCTTTACCCTCAGCAGATCCCAGCAAACCGGGTTTGGGAAGGACAGTAATTTCCTTGGCATGCCTAGTTGGTAAGCTGATAAATGGGGAGACACATTCCTGGTTCCATCTAATTTTTCCACAACTGCATGTACAATGAGCCACCAGTCCCTGACAACGGGGGCTGATATCTACTGTAACCAAAAAGAACTTTAGCAGAAGAGAGGAATTGTATGACTCAGTGGTGGGAGGGGGGGTGATTGTAATTCATCAAGCTTTGAGATGAAGAGCAGCATCAGCAAGTGGAACAGATCAGACAGGAACGAAGACTCGGGCTAGTCGTTTCGTTCCAACCATCAGTGTTGATTAAATTTCCATGCAATAGTCATCAATAATTTTAGAAACCATGCAAGTTCATTTATTAATCAATAGTAACTGACTGAAACTTGTTAATGGTCCATTGAGCCTGGAGCTTATCCCAGAAAAAAAAAAAAAAAAACTTGGTGGAGGGTAAGAATGCAGTCATTTCCAATTAGGGGTAATTTAGGTCTCAGTTAAACCAAATTCTTGTCATATATTAAGACTGATCATAGTGATCAGTGGAACCAAAGTGCTGTACCACTTGTACTGTATGTTTTACGACCTGTTTTTTTAGATACTCACTAGTGATTAGTCGATTAATGCAATTGGCAGTCTGTTATTTCTACATTTACATTTAGTCTTTTTGCAAAGGCTTATATCCAAAGAGACTTAGAAGAAAAAAACACAGGTCAATAAGTTAAAAAAGTAAAAACAGCAGTATGAAATATATTTTAAATAGATAATGAAATTATAGCAAAGTGCTCGCAGTGGAGATGTGTCTTGAGTTGTTTTTTTTAAATGCTTAATGCATTATGGAAACATTTAGCAAAGTTAGGAGTGCCATTCCATTGTTTAACAGTGGTGAAGGATATGGAGTGAGAACTGGCACCACTTTGAGGTTGAAGCATCAAATCGCATTAAAGTGCGTGAGGATTGGACAGTTGAGTAAAGCCATCAAAAAAGGTCTGATCTTTTTAATGATGTATAGAATGGGGTGTTTTGGGTTTATTTCTATTATAATTTTTTTCAGTAACTTTCAGATGCTTATCAATTGTAAAGTCATTGTACGGACAACTGACTGGGTTCTGGAGTATATATGGATTTTCATTGCGATACCAAACCTAAAAATGAAAAGATAAAGATCTGTTGTATAGATGGGAAAGAACCAGCAGTGTATTTTACTGCATGGTGGATAAATGGCTGAATATTGCTGTTAAATATCAGTCTCCTTTTTTAAACATACTGTTGCTTTTTGTAATCAATGTTCACACTGAGGCTTCATACGATCTTGTTGCATTGAGATTATTTTCGGTATGAATAGTCCTCCAGCTTTGCCGTGAGGTGCATTAGTGTTTCATACTACAAATGCAATCTGACCACACGCATCTCTGACCACCTCTGATTGTGGTTTGAGTGATCAGATCACAACGTCTGCAGGATGCATTCCACCCCATTTACAGTTGTACTTAACGCTAAGCGCTCGTAACCTGGGAACCGAAAACTTCACACTAATTGTGAAGTCACCACCACCAGAAAGGTAACACCAGCGAGCATAAGTTTATAATGGGAATCAGGAAATACAATACCAGTCCAAAGTTTGGACACACCCCCTTCCTGCTTCATTCTTAATTTCCTCTACTCACTATATGGATGGACTTTTACAATTACAGACTGTAGTCCATCTGTGTTCTTGTTGTTGTTAGTCCCCTGTTGGTTCTCTGTTCTTTTTGGTCAGGAGCATCACAGAACAGGTATCATTTGGGTGGTGGATTGTTTATTGCCAGTTCTGCAGTGACACTGATGCGGTGAGGGGGTTTTAGTGCAGCAGTGCTGCTGTAGTTTCATTTAAACACCTCAGTGACACTGCTGGGATAGGAATAATGCACTCACCAAATAATCCCTGCTCTATGGGGGTACAATTGGGGTCCTGACCATTAGAACAGAGTAAAGGGGATGTATACAGTATGTACTGTAGAACACAAACAGATTAACTACAGTCTGGAATTGTAGAACTACAAAGTCCATCTTTACAGAAAGTGGAACTGAGAACTTGGACAACAAGTGAAGCAGAAAGGAGGCGTGTCCAAACTTGTGACTGCTACTGTATAGTCAAGCTCTGCTAAGACTATAGAATATAAGGGGCTCCTGTTTTAGCCGCTAACATGGTGCCAGCTTGAAGCGCGCTATAAAAACTTGTCTTCATTAAACATTTTTATGCGCAACAGTTGTTGGCATGTACACTTGTGTTTGTGTACTGTGCCATTACTAGTGTCAACAATAGACATTCTGTAACTATGATACTGCTATATTAAGTACAAACACAAAGACCATGATTGCAGATCTTTGTCTTTGAATAAAAGACTGTTGCATTTCAACTGCGATTGAACGTGAATTATGTGTTTTTTGTTTTGTTTCGAGGTTTTTACTGCACTTCTGAGTGAAGCATCAGATGGGCAAGGCATTAGATGGATGCGAAAGTGTATGGTAGAGACAGAAACGTGGTGTGAGAGTAAGAGAGAGTGTGTAAGAGAGCTAGAGAGACAGAGAGAGATAGAGGGAGGGGGGTTAAGCAAGCAAATGAGAGAGCATGAGAAACAGAAGCAGCACACAAGAGGAATAGCACGAGTGAAGGAGAGTGGAAATACAGTGAGAGAGAGAAAGAGAGAGAGACCGAAAGAGATCGAGAAAGAGAGAGAGGGGCAGAGAGAGACTACTCGGACTAAAAATTACAATCACTTCTCCACCTACTATGCCAAGATGACTGCAGAGGACTGGATCGGTCCTGCCTGTCAATTTCTTTTTCCTTTTTTTTTTTTTTCTTGTTCATCAGCTTTTTGTCACACAGGACCCAGCACCCTTTCCCGTTTCTCATCATAGGAGGTAATTATGTTCCTTATTAAGCTCCAAAATAGATTGTTATTCATAAGAGACGCCTGTTAGACCTTCAAGTTTTAGAGCATGTCTGCTGCTCGTAACTTTCTGACACATTGGCAGGACTTCTTGCCTTCCTCAGTGTGCCGGTTCCCAATTTAATTTCCTCAGAGCTGAGTGGCTCGTGTGCCAGACTTGATCTTTGTGAAACCTGTGAATGTTTTCTCTTCTCCAATGACCTAAAGCAACAAGCCGAGGAAGGAGTTGAATACAATCTAATATACATGTAAGGATAGAAAGCAATACAAATCTGCACGGTGTGAAGGAAAGTTCAGGTTTTTATTCAGAAATGCTACATTACAAAACTCTGTATGCATGAAAGTAGATGGAGTATTGATATTGAAATCATAGATGCACTGGGTTATGGCTGGGTTGGGTCGTCTGTCCTTTATCACTGCTCTCTGTGACATAAATATTAGAGACAGTGTTACATCACTACGAATGCATCATTTTCCTCTAGCTGACTTGTTGAAAGGTATTTCCTTTAGCCTGTCACAGGGATGTTAACGTGAGTTTTCAATGATTTAACGTCTTCAATTCCTTCCATTTGAATAATATACTATGTAAATTGAATCTAATTTTAATATCTCAACCTCTAGGCTGTTATCATATGTGTTAAATCACATTGCAGTCACTGCATATTCATTAAAACCCGTTTAGTTAAAACATTTTTGTATATTTTTATATTTCAGAGGTTGGGTCATTTAGATAGTACTTATAAATGTATATGTCAATAATAATTAGTTTTTTGATACTTTTACTGCATATGCAAACCCTCTGATGCTTTAAAAAGATTTACTTCTCTGACAAGAGTTCTGAAAGCATTTCAGCTCTAGGAGAGCAATGACAGCATGTATAGACTTTTCACAGTCCAAGCTGCGCAGCATCTGAGCTCGTGTTTTGTTTCATTTTGACAGGGACATTTAGGTACTGGCCGTATATGGAATAGAGGCGCCTACAATCTGGAGAACTCCATTCAAAAGCCTCGTCGACCATCCATCCAACCAGTGAAATCGAGTAGTCACTTAGGGCTTACTTGTGAGGGAGGGCAGGCACTCTCGCCTTCAAAGCTCTTAAACGGTGGAGCAGGAAAGCGAAGAGTAGAGAAAGATTTGCCTATCTTGCAACTTCAGAGACCATCATCACAATTTAATAACAATTTGAAATCATTTGTGAGGAGACAGACCAAACCATTAGGTGCCCAGAATGAGTTTATGAGTACTCTGCAGGCAAAGGCTAAGGGGGACTTGGAACAGGGGTCTGGTTTAGGACCACTTCCATTATACGCTGGAGAAAGTTGTACGCCATGTAAGACAAATGTGTCCGTTTGCACTTCGATGGATTGGTTGGAAGGTCACGTTTTTTTGAGGTCGAACAAATCGCCCAAAGTAAACTAAAATGAATGGTTCACACTGGCTGTAGTGGTAAGTTTGGAAAATAACCACTTACTGGAAGAACTATACCCTGCACTATTCCCTTTGTCACCTAGTATATAAACTGTCTCTTTCAAAGTCATAATGGCTGCAGGAGTTGCAACATGGTTGCCCTTTGCCCGGGCAGCAGCAGTTGGCTGGCTTCCTCTAGCCAAGAAAACGATGCCCAAGCCACCTGTGGACAAGAAGAGCCGTAGTGATGAGATCTTAATTGTTAACGTAAGTGGACTTCGGTTCCAAACCTGGAAGAACACACTGGATCGGTATCCCGACACCTTGTTGGGAAGTTCTGAAAAGGAATTCTTCTACAATGAAGACACTCAGGAATACTTCTTTGACAGGGACCCGGAAATGTTCCGCCACATCTTAAACTTTTACCGAACCGGCAAGCTGCACTATCCACGTCAAGAATGCATCCAGGCCTTTGATGAGGAGCTGGCGTTCTACGGCATTGTGCCAGATATCATTGGGGATTGCTGCATGGAAGAATACCGTGACCGCAAGAAGGAGAACCAGGAGCGCCTTGCTGAGGACACCGAGGCGGAGATGGCGACGGACCAGCCACTTCCTCCCAACAGCACATCACGTGAACGTTTATGGCGAGCCTTTGAAAATCCACATACTAGCACCATGGCCCTGGTGTTTTACTACGTCACGGGCTTTTTCATAGCTGTCTCCGTCATTGCTAACGTTGTGGAGACAGTGCCGTGCGGGTCATCTAAAGGCAAACGTAGATCCTTGCCATGTGGCGAGATGTATTCTGAGGCATTTTTCTGCATGGATACCGCTTGTGTCCTCATTTTTACCTTTGAGTACCTAATGAGGTTGTTTGCCGCACCAAGCCGCTGCAAGTTTATGCGCTCCGTAATGAGTGTTATCGATGTGGTGGCCATTATGCCTTACTACATTGGCCTGGTCATGCCAGAGAACGAGGATGTAAGTGGCGCCTTTGTCACCCTTCGAGTCTTCCGTGTCTTTCGCATTTTCAAGTTCTCGCGCCACTCGCAAGGCTTGCGCATTCTTGGCTACACTTTAAAGAGCTGTGCCTCGGAGCTGGGCTTTCTTCTTTTCTCTCTGACCATGGCCATCATCATCTTTGCAACTGTCATGTTCTATGCCGAAAAGGGAACCAAGGGGACCAACTTTACCAGCATTCCAGCCTCCTTCTGGTATACTATAGTCACCATGACAACACTAGGGTAAGTTTTTTTTTTTTTAATATACTATGAAAATGTCTCTTATACAGTTCACTTCATTTGGTAGTTCCATTGTTTAATGTGTAAAAGTTATGATGTCATATTTATGAATATTTTAATGGAAGGAATCATTGCTTGTAGTTATTTTTTCGTAGTTTGTAACTACATCAGGTCAACCACGCCACTATATTTGCACTGTACATGCAGTCATGAGATTATTCCTGACATCCTTGTGTTTTTAGTTGCATAGCAACACAGTTCCCAAGGCTTTAGAAAAACCATATTCAATTCTACAGTCCATCTTAAAACAATCAATAAATAAAATGGGAAAAAAATACCAAATTTTGGGTCTTAAATTTGTCACGATTGCTTTAAACCTCACAAAATACGAGGAGGGAAGCAAGTGTGCTGACTGTGTTGCAGCAAATGCTGTGGGTTCTTGTGAAGAAGCAGATAGGATCCATTAAGGACTCTTTAGAAAATTCCCCTGTGCCTGAATCCACTTACAGCTTCATTTCTCATGCATGCTGCTGACAGTGTCCTTACATACAAGTTCAGAGAAAAGTTTTTCGGTGGCTTAAAAGTATAATATACTGTATATATCGCACCATCAGAAACTGTCAATTATGTAATCTGAATTCACACAGGTGAATAAAACAGAGGACAGAATGAATTATATCCTCACACATCTTTACACAAGGTTGGTCCTAAAAGTATTCCACCTTCACTGTTGCAATGAATACACTCCCCTACACTTTTTTAGGAACATCATGCTAATACTGAGTAGCATGTGGATGAGACCTGTTGCTTATCCACCTTCAGGTTTGCCGTGATGTCCATTCTGTGATGCTTTTCCGGTTCAGATTTGCTGATTGAGAAACTCTAGCCTTTCTGTCAGCTTTAACCAGTTTGGTCTGTCTCTATTGACCTCTCTTTCTTATGATTAATGTAAAGTGAGAGAAAAAATCTATACAGTATAGTATTGCAGTACTTTTTAGCACTATACTATACCCAGACAGCAAAATGAGTCTGGCTCATACGTGGCCCACATCCCCCATTTTCATCCGGCCCACTAGCGACAATTTGGCGGGAGATACATACGCACCAGATTATGTCCAAAAGTGGCTGACATGCAGATAACACTGCTGAGTCTGTATTAGATGTGAACCATGTATGCTTTTTACATGTTGTGCATTTATGGTTCACAAATGCATATAATAGTATACAGAACCATATGTCTGCCAAATGCAAACCAGTTGTGTTTCAAATCCCAGGTCCTCTGAAGTTACCAATGTGGGTTCATAAGGCCCTTAACCCTGATCACTCCATGGATGCTGTTTTAACCCTGGGTTTGACCTCAAACATAAATATGGGGATACTTGATGCATAAAAAGTGCATGCTCAATGACCAGATGTAGTGTGTGTGTGTGTGTGTGTGTGTGTGTGTTATGACTGAGCTGATATTTTGTAGTATTTATAATAAGTATATAAGTTTGGATTAATGTCTCACATTTTGATAATACATAGACATAAACTGTAGAACTATTTTGTTGCCTCTGTGGCAGTTTGCACGTTTACCGCCACGTTTGTTAACATGACTAGTTTTAAAATGATTTTTGTTGTGCCGGCGCTGGACGAATGACTGATTAGGCACTTGTGTGAATTAATTACGTATACATGTGTTTTAAATAAAGTGCTTGACGAGCGAATACGAAACTTTCATTTTAGTACTTTATTTTAATTATGAGTTAGATTTCAGCACTGGGTTGCATGCATTTGAATTTGAATCTGTATGCATTTCATTCATTTTTAAAGCCCAAATGGTATACAAAAAAGATTTATCTGAATTGTAAATCTCTGAAAACTGTACAACCTGAATGTTCATGTTGTGGTTGCTGACATTTATTTGACAGTGGACGGTCAGCTGGACTTTAGTTAATTTTAGCTTGCCATATCTCATACTGCAGAAAGCGGTTTTAATCCTGGGGAATGTTTTAATGCAGAAATGTTAATCCTGGTTAACTTTCTAATCTTATTTACTCGCATTTCTTATTTTTAGAGATTATCTTCAATTAATCGAGCTTTACATCTCACACAGATTCTTTGAAAGCTATCACACAAAAGGAGTTTCGATAACATGAAAGAACGTGTTATTTTATATCTGTATACAATCTCTGTGTGGTTTAGAGAGAGAGAGAGAGAGAGAGAGAGAGAGAGAGAGATGTGCTGCCTGCTGGGTTAGAAAGTAAACATGACGGTAGTACGTTTAATCTATTTATGTAAAAAGAACTACAGGAGCTTGTTACATTATTGTTGGTGATTAGGCCCAGCATGCAGGAGGGTAAAGCCACTGTGTGTTGGGAGTCCTTTTAACTGTTCCAGCATGGTTCTAACAGTGAATTAACGATAGAAGACCGTAGTGTCATATCTGACATAATAATGTTCTTGGTTGTGTTCAGACTGCACATTTGTAGAAAAGCATAAACTATAAAACGTTTGTTTTTTAAATCAGATTTTACAGGTGCTCACAGGCGTGTCAGGCTTTGCTATCGTGACGATAGGTGAAGAATGCCTTGTGCAGCTTAAAAAATGAAATGTCATGTACTAATTCTCTGGGTGTGTTAGGTATAACGTGCAATAAGCCAATCAGCGTGTCATGTGCTGTTCCCTTTAAGAGCCAGGTGGCGCTCTGACTTTGGGGATTGCTATTTAAGCGGTGCAGCTACCTGGACTCAATGTGCTGTTTTTCACGAGGTTCTCCATTTGACTGTGAATGAAGAACACACAGTATAATACACATCTAACACAATGTTTTGAAAACAGACATCTCATTGTAACGTTTTTAGAACTGCTTGACCTTTTGATCGAGCATTATGAGGAATAGTTGGATGATCTATTACAGTCTGACATTAGGACGAATTGAGTTAGATAGTAATTTCACATTAGTGTTAATGACCACAATTTATTTCTACTGCTTTGCTTTTACCATGAACTATGCACTAGGTTATAAATGAATAACACCATTGATTATAATGTTGCAGGGACTAAGGTACTAAGTAGTAAATATTTGTTATTTATTGTAGTTTTGTATAGTTTTGCTATTTATTACTGTAAACCTAAAATGTGACTACATACAGTTTGATCAGGTTGTAATTGCAGTTGTTGAGGTACTTACTCAGAAACAGCAGTTCATTATTCATTGTTATCCATGTATTAAAAACATACACAATATCGACAAAAGTATTAGGACACTCTTTTAAATAACCAAATTCTAATCCATTTAGCATAGATGTATACAAAATCAAACACCAACCCATGCATTTTGGACAAATGCATTATGGGCTAGGCCCTTTTCGATTATCAAAGTCCAATTAGGGCATAATTATATAAGTTTGTTATGAAATTAGACAGACATCAATCCCAATAAACACTTTTGGGATGAAATAGTACTGAGATTCTGAAATGAACCATCTTATCCAACATCAGTGTCTGACCTTACAAATGCTCTAGTGGGTTACTGGGCCAACATTCTTTTAGGGGTTTTGCACTGTTTGCAGAAAACATCATCACAGACCCCGGCAAAGTGGCTTGTTAAATATATTATCAATTGTTGCTGATGTGTAGTTTTGAAATTCTGGAATTAAATTCTATTCCCCACCATTAAATGTTAGTATCTTATGTACCAATTTCAGAAGTAATTGTTATTCCGATGCGGTTCTATTTTTCCATGCAGTTGTGTGTGCACTTGCATGCATGTCAGGAGATGCCTCATTGCACATTTTCTGCTAGAATGCCAAAACACATCATCTTAGAGATCAGAAGAAATGCACGATGCATTCGTTTTTAGCCACCGACATTTGAAACCCATCATGCTTTTTGCACAACATTTAATACATAACAAAATGAAAATATTTTTTAGTTTGGAAACAAAAAAGTATTGTTCTGAGCCCTATAGGTGAGATATGCCATTATTAATCTTTTATTATTTTGATAAATAATAAAAATGTATTTTATTGTTAAATCTTTCTTTACCAAATATACTATCGCATGATCATAACTACAGTTCAAACCGTATTAAAGGTCATTACAGTAATACGTATTTTTTAAAATCAATAAGGGGCAGAAAATAAATGTTATATGTTATGTGAAGGGTGGGTAATGTAAAGCCTTTGCATGTTCTCCCTGTGTTTTTGAGTTTCCTCCTGAAGCTCATACTTTAAAAAGTACCGTTTGTGCACAACATTGTCTTTAAGCAACAAACATAAATAGCTAAATATGCATCTCTAACATCTTTAATCTCTGACAAACGACTTCTCCACACCTCCACCCACACCAAACACACACTGGGCTCTATTTTAAAGCTCTTTGGCAAGTCATCTTTGGTGCATCAGTTTATTTTTTGTTGCCAAGATAGAAACTCGCCAGAATTTCACCTGAACCCACACCTCATTTTGAGCCCACTGTGCCCATTCTGATCGGTTGTATTCATTTTAAGAGATATAAACATAGGGCTTCTGTTGCCTAGGAGCAATACTGTGCATTGTAGGGTTAATTGCATCATTTGACAGTATTGATCATGGAATCTTGGTTGACAGACAGAACAATATAGATGGTTTGGACAGGTATATTGCGTGGATAAGGCCATACTGGATGGATAGTTTCCATACGTGTTGTTTAAAGACTGAACTGTTCCAACAATATCTGCTTTCACATTATTTACTATGTGAGCCATTATCTTCCGCTTTATCCTATATTAGGGTCACGGGGGGTTCCCCATGCCCATCCAGGGGAGAACATTTCAGGCGCTGGGCAGATACACCCAGGACAGGACGCCAATCCATCGCTGGGCTGAATAAGTCATAGTTTCTAATAATAAGTTCTGGTTTGATTAGTTTCACTTTAGGTTTTTTATTATTTCTAATACAATGTGATTCTCAAAGCAAACATTTGGGTTACACTCAATCTTGAAATGAAAGAATATTAAAAGACGTCTGAATTTTGTAAACATTGGACATAAGACATACGCTGACGTCTGTAAGGTTTAGAAACTTGTCCATGCTTTTAGCACCTCTGGATTGGATTATCGCATTGGTATTGGATTATAGCAGGAAAAGCATGTCTGATCAGGTTACCTGGTTCTTTTACTGTCTACGGTGCGTGCATGTAAAAACACTCATTGAATACAGTCACGTTGACAGGTTCTGCCCTTAAGTAGTGTTTAGGAGACATAATGTACGATAACAAGAAACATTTAACCATGCACCTTTGATTTATGATCAAATAGAATCGAGCATTTAATTCACATGTAAGAACATACAGTATTTATTTTATGGTTAAATAAAATAGTACCTCTAAAGGAAAATAATGAGAACTTATATAATGAGGCTCACTGTGCACAGCGAGGCTTTATTGAAGAAATAACTAGTAATGGCAGGTTTATAACAAGTGGTAAATGAAATGAAAAATGCATTATTTAGATATAAACACTGCCAATAATTGCAAAGAAATCATAATAATTACAGTAACAGTTGTAATTGAGCATATTTTGTTAAAACCTTTTCTGATATTGAGCTCCTGCAGGTTGCATGCCTGTGTGTGCATGCTAATGAACTCCTGTGTGAATGAATACGTTTGTACTGCTGTGTGTGTGTGTGTGTGTGTGTGTGTGTGTGTGTGTGTGTGTGTGTGTGTGTGTGTGTGTGTGTGTGTGTGTGTGTGTGTGTGCCCTCCTCACAACATGGCGCAAAGCTAAACAGGCACATTAACAGTTCTAAGTGTCTTTTTTTTTTTTTTTTTTTTTTTTTGATTGTGCACCCGAGTAGAAGCACCTGTAAACTTGAGTTTTGTACAGAAACAGAATTCTAGTTGCAATAATCTGCAAGGAGACAATTCAGATGGTCTTTTTTATCTTTCTTCAAACCATATGGGTATTTTAAAAAAATAATACTCTTTTTGCATTTATTATTTACATAAAATTCATAATTTATAAGTTCCAGTTTGATGAATTGTGCTTGTTTGGCTTTTCACTACTCCAGAGTCATACATGTCAAATTAAGACCATAAAGAAGATACTCATTCCCTTATCTAACTATTTAAGAAATAATCAGAACAGATAACAAAATTTGTTGTTAGAGTAAAAATAACCTACTTGTTCTCTGATTTCCTCCCACTGTCCATAAACATGGATTCAAAGTAAACTGGTTGCTCTAAATTGTCCTGTATAGTGTGTCTGTGTGTGTGATTGTGCCCAGCGATGGATTGGCGCCCTGTTGTGGGTGAATCTGTCCAGTGCCCGCCGTGACCCTAGTATAAGATTAATGAGAAGACGATAGATGGACAGATGAATGGTTGTTGTGCAATTGCTAGGAAAGTTTGTTTATATATGTATGTGCCCAAATATCTGTTTTTTGTTATTTTAACTCTTATTGTTAGATTTTAGGATGACAGTAGTTGGGCAAAAGTGTAATCTTTTTCAGTGGCGGGCAACCTTTAGTCCCTCTGTATTTCTTTACTCCCCTGAGCCTTGGTTTCTTTTTTCTCACCATCTGTGGTTAGCTTACATAAGCATCTTTTGGGACACGAGTCGCCCTTGGACAACACGAAACCCATAGGGCCATCCAGCACACATAGTCCCACAAATAAAAGAAGAAGGCTAGTTGGTCAAGAGGTAAGAGGGATTTGACAGTGCTAGGTTAGAAGTGATTTAAAGAGTAATGGAAAGTCATATACCAAACTTAAAAAAGACAAGGACACTGAGCACAGGTTGGTGACTCTAAACCATTCAAAAGTGTAGAAGTTCTGTTAATGCATTCCTGTTCTTTTACTGAAGTATTTTAAATGCTTTTGCTTTGTAAATTTAATGTCTGTTTGAGAATTATACATGTATTTAGAAGTGGAGGGTGTGTGTGTGATATTGTTCACTAAGAGTTCACTCTGTATTGTTCTTATAACAGTCTGGAGAGGTTGTTTTCAGTCACCATGGTAGCAATATGCCAGAAATGTACCTGCACACACCTGGTTTCGAGACCATGCCCATCTGGGGAGAAATATTCACAAGCAGAGTTGCTATTTAAATGACGTAGGCTGAAGGGGTGGAAATACACTGTTGGTGCGGTGTTTCGAATGCTTTATATGATGCAAAATCTGGGGTCAGGTGTCATCCAGAAGGTGAAGAGATTCAAGTTAACCATCCATCCATCCATTATCTTCCGCTTTATTCTATATTAGGGTCGTGGGGGGGGGGGGGGTTCCCCATGCCCATCCAGGGGAGAATGTTTCGGGCGCTGGGCAGATACACCCAGGACAGAGCGCCAATCTATCGCTGGGCACACACTCTCTCACACAGACACACTCTTCTATATGGGGCAATTTGGAGAACTCAGTTGACTTGATCCATGTTTTTGGACTGTGGGAGGAAATCGGAGAACCTGGAGGAAACCCACGCGGACACGGGGAGAACATGGAATCTCCACCCAGATTGGGATTCGAACCGGGAATCCCTAGTGCTGAGAGGCAAACGTGCTAACCACTAAGCCACCGTGCCGCCCTCAAGTTAACCATTTTAAACAAAAGTAAAGGATCAAGGATCTGAATGAAAGTGTTAAAGATCACATCAGGTCTGTTAATAAAAGGGATATTCATTACATTGAATCAGTGATGGGAAGCTTCGTCTATATTGCTTGAAAAAGACAGGACTCATTATATAAATCCCAGCACCGTTTAAAGCTAACTGATAAAGTAGTGATGCATTGAGCTAGCAGAAACGACACAGTCATGTACGTCTGCTCACTTGTCCCCCCCCCCCCCCCACACTATTAGATCACTGTCTTTTTTCCTCAGAAAATGGCTTTTGATATTAATCTGATTGAATTCATATTTTTCTAAGCAGCTACGAAACATATGCATTTATTCATGTGCCCTTGAATGTTTTCTCAAGTAGAAAGTTGCCACTCCATAGGAGAAATACTTCAGCCAGTTGTACTAAAGGAATTAATAAAGCTTTTTGCATAATCGCGTTGGTACCATGCTGACTGGATGCCAGCTGTGCCTCTTTGGTCGTGTGTCTTTAACAAATGAAGTGGGGCTCTGCCCAAAATGTATTTATCCACTTACCTTAAATGTATTCAATCATCAGGACATGCTTGGTGTTTGGAAATCTGCTGTTTTAATTTTCCACTGGAGTGATGAGAGTGTTGCAGAAAGGCACTAAGGCCCAGGTTTAGCTTGTAAATAAAATGATATACCGTTTGTACACCATTTACACTTACCCTCAGAGTCATGGCTGGAGTGAAAGCCCGCTGGCCCGCTCTCAGCACTGGCAAAATAAATCTGGTTTACAATAGGCATATAACCTAGCAGTAGAGCTAAACCTACAAACCTACCATGTAATACTAAATCATACAGTTATATTATTACTTATACTTGTATATATTTGTATAGGATCATTGTGAGCTGGTTCATAAATTTGTTGTTCACCTGGATATCCTCGTTGTGATAGAAAGGACAGCTCTTTTGCTTACAGTGTGTGCTGAACGACATTAGCAAGAAGCAGAAAGCTCTTTCCTCACAAACATGCTTGAAAAGAATTGATCATCTCCGCACCATCGATCATCTCCCCACACAAGTCCCAATGCACACATCCCTTCTTTTGCACACTAATGGTTTTGTGTGTGTGTGTGTGTTTGTGTGTGTGTGTGCCTCCACCCGTGTCTGTGACAGTGTCTTTGTGTTCTGACAAGTTTAATATTGCACTGCAGGGTCTCTGAGATAGGATACGAAAAATGCAGGGTGACAGATAGCTGGCGCTAATGGTGTGTGTTGTGGGAGCTGGTGTAAATATGCATTATGTGACTGCTTCAAAGCTAATATAGTGATACGCCTGTGTAAAAGCATCGGGTCATTTGGTGCCGTCATTTAAAGGACAGATTGTCTTTGAGACAACAGGGAGAAAGTTTTCCATGGAAACTTCCCAGTTTTATGAATATATGTTTGACACTAGACGGCATACGTTACGTATCTGTGCTCATGTCTAATGAATGCGAAGCACCTCAGCATGGTTCGGTCCAAAGTGCAAGCTTGTTAATGCGGCAGGGTGAGGCAGGTCTCTTGTGTCAATAGCGGTTATTACTTTACTTTTAATTTCCCTTTTGTTTGTAGAAGGATTGCATGCGTTCTGGGGTGTAGTTGTAGAGATATCATGCATTCTGGGGTTCTAAGTGTAATGTCGTGTGCCTTTAAAGGTATATTTTGTTTTTAAAGCATTAGTATTGGCATGACAAAAAGGATGATTTCATCTCATGATCTTTTGCTTTATCACATACTAGGGACTAGGGTTGTTGGGCATTCCACATATGGGAAGAACGATTTGGGCGTTGGGCAGGTATACCCAGGAGAGAGCGCCAATATATTGATGGGCACACACTATAGTGGCAATTAAGATGGGAGCAACTCACTTTAGATATATGTTTATGGACTGTGGGAGGAAACCGGAGAACCCGGTGTAAACCCACACGGACACAGAGAACATGGAAACTCCATCTAAGTTGGGATTTAAAACTGGATCCCCAGCACTGCGATGGCGGACGTGTTAACCACTTCACCACCGTGCCGCCCTATTTTGCTGTATTATTATTAATATTATTTTATTAAAGTTCATTCATATTCATTCATTATCTTCCGCTTTATCCTATATTAGGGTTGCGGGGGGGGGGGGGGGGGGGGGTTCCCCATGCCCATCCAGGGGAGAACGTTTCGGGCGCTGGGCAGATACACCCAGGAGAGGGCGTCAACCTATCGCTGGGCACACACTCACGCATACATACACACTCTATATGGGGCAATTTGGAGAACTCAATTGACTTGATCCATGATTTTGGGCTGTGGGAAGAAACCGGAGAACCCGGAGGAAACCCACGCAGACACGGGGAGAACATGGAAACTCCACCCAGATGGGGATTCGAACCGGGAATCCCTAGTGCTGAGAGGAGAACGTGCTAACCTCTAAGCCACCGTGCCGCACTTTTATTAAAGTGAATTATTTTATTTGTTTTTCTGTTGTGATTTGTCTCATGAGCTTGAGTCCTCCACTGTTGGTTGAGTGAACTAGAATGTGGAATGTACCTTTTAAACATTTAAGGCCTTTATATCTTCATATACATTTGCTTTATTTACTGCAGTCTTTTAAATCCGGCTTCAGGAGCGTTCCTTGCAAAGCCATTTGTGATTCCCTGTTCTAATCCACTTGTTTACCTATTAGGTCATTAGCAAGCCCTTATTGATTAGACTTGGTTTGAGCAGCCACCACAAAAAATATACTAAACATTATTGTATTTAGCAGAATAACTTTGCACTTTTACTTGCACAGAGTTGTAGTAGCGCACTGCTTTTGTAGTTCTGTTGTATGTTCTCCAAATTCTATAATTAGCCAACCTTTTTCTTGCTTTCACAGGTGCACAAATTTCAATTATTTCCTACTTACCACCCCTCTATTTCACACCATTACCACCTTTCTGCACCATTGGAGAAGACTTTAATTTATAGCCGATGCTAGACCTGACAGTAATCAGAAGAGATGGTTGGCATGCGTCCTCTTCATTTGCATTCAGATCTCTGAAGCATACCCTCGGGTGTCTATGCAGCACCAAAATGGAACGAGATTTAGAGAGACACTGACTGTTTTAGACACTAAAACTCTGGCCTGCCAAATCCTAGTTTTGATTTATCCGTGCTGATTTATCTTCACACTTGCAAATAGTAGTGAGTTGCTTTTTCCTCATACTACAGACGTACTGTGGCACAAACAGCTGGAGCTTCATGTAAAAGGTGGACTTCACGATGTGCTGCTTCAAAACAGGGGTCTGGATTTATATTTCCTCAAAACTTTTAGGGGAATTCGGGTCCTGATCAGTTAAAAGGTTTCATATAAAGTATTAATTGCATGGAGTAGGCCTTCTCATTTATTTATATAGCAAGTGAGGTCACAGTGAGGTGGCGTCTGTCAGTTTTAATGCCCTGCAAGATTTCCTGTAGTCCTACTGCTGGCGGCGATATTTTTAAAGATGTATCCAAAATAAAAAGTCAGATTTGCCCATGCCCATGCCCATGCAGTGGAGAACATTTCATGCACTGTACAGATACACCCAGGACATGGTGCCAGCCCATTGCTGGGAACACACTCACTCCCAAACACACACACACACATTATGTACAGTAGGGGCACTTTATATAGAAGCAAATAAGAGCAGTCATTCCCCTTGAAATCCATGTTTTTTGACTGTGGGAGGAAAAACCACATGGACATGGGGAGAACCTCCACCAAGATTGGGATTTGAACTTCTTTGGACCAGCTGGTCAGATTGTGATGCATACTGTATACTCGTTTTTTGTGTCACTAAGACACAGAAAGCGTTAAAAACCCATCACTGCACACACTGCAGCCATCATATTTTTTCTCTGCAATGTTGTATAGCTACAGTATACAGCACTATATATCTTTATAGTGCTCTGAAATGGCTGCTGAGCATTCGAAGAGCTCGGTTATATAATCTAAACTATGGTGTTAGAAAGAAACATGAAATCCCAATCTCTCCTCCTACAAATTTCATGTTCTGTCCTACGGTATGACATTGGAAGATGGTGTGCAGTCAAAGTGAAATACACAAGGACATGATGCTTGCCTCGATGCATTAACAAGCTGGAAATGAGGAGGGTTTATAGTTCCAGCTTTGTTCTTCGCTCTCTATCTTTTTCAAAAGTAGTCAGAATAATAATTATTTAATAATCTCCTCTAGCTGAGCATTAAGTAAGCGCAGTTTAAACTGTACTACATAGAGTATCAGTCAAAAGTTTGGACACACCACCTTCTTGCTACATTGTCTATTTTCTCCACTTACAAAGTAGATAGACTTTTTACAATTACAGACTGTAAGACATCTGTTTCCTTTTTTTGTTGGTTCTCTGTTCTCAGGATAGAGTGATCCATTTTGCCTGTCAGCATTTTGTGAAAGTAAGAAATGTTATTTTATTTATTTGAAATAACCCACACTTCCAGTTACATGTGGTTAAACGTTTTTATTTTGGTAGTTTTCTCTTTATACTTCTGTTATTTTAAAGGTCATCATTACAATCCATGAAAGCATTTTTCATAACCTTCTGTATTTGTTCTATATGTTTACTGAATGCTGCCCTGGAATCATCATGAGACGGGAAAATCTATTATTCTTGACAAGTTAATGAAAAAAGTGAAAACGGCTCATCTTTTCCGTTCAACTCAAAGACTTTTTGTCAAATGGTAATTTCAGAACGCTTTCTCGCCTGTTTATTTACCTCTCAGCATGAGCTCTACATTTTCTCTTTTCTGTAGCGACAGAATTTTAATTATTAGTGACACACTAAGCATTTTTTCAATAATTTGTTATATTTTGTTCTTAGCAAGTTGAGGATTTATTTGGGTTGATGATTAAATAAGCATTTTGTTAATTAAATATCCTGCTTAGTTTTCATTTGATACAGAAATATAAATATTTATGTTCTTTGTTGGATCATGATTATAATAATAGAGGTGGAGTCTCCATGTTCTCCCCATGTCCGTTTCCAGATTCTCCAGTTTCCTCCCACAGTCCAAAAACATTTATTCAAGGTGAATTAGCTGCACTATTGGATTGCTCCTATCCAAATTGCCCCTATATAGTGTTCGTCAGTGTGTGCCCAGCAATAGATTGGCACTTTGTCTTGGGTGTATATGCCAACACATTCTCCACATGATGGACAGAGGAAACCCACTGTGACCCTAGTAGAGTATTAAACAGATAATATAAGATAAGATGATAATAAGATGAGATGAGATATCTCAGATATAACTTATGCAGTCACATCATTGTGTGTCTAAACTTTTTAAATGTTTATTCATGGCATATATAATGTATAATGTAGTGAAACAATTTAATCACTTTGTGAAAGTTTAATTAAAGTGTAATTATGTCCTTTAAAGTGTTACCTATAAAATAAAAACCTGCCAATGCTATTATTCCAGCTATAGGACTTTAAAACCAGAGTTGTATTTCTTTGTGAGATATGCACTGGCTGGGAAAGCTAATGCACCACACTGCACTTCTCTTGCTAAATGCATTTATTAATAATGACACTTATGCTTAATAGCACTGCATAACTGTGGGTAGGGGCTATTAAATTTAGATAGTGAAAGCCATTGGGTGCTGACTTGAGAAAATTGTTGTTAGAAGTAGTTTGCATTAGTTTCTGACCTGTTCTTGTCATTGTCAGCATTGGATTATTAACAGAACATACAGATATTCTGACCTCAAAATAATGCCTGGTAAATTAAATGGTACATGTTATTAATGAACGTATTGTGACACACACCTCTTAATTGTTGAATTCAGGGGTTTCATACTATTCCATTGTCACGTGTGTATAAAATTATGCACCAAGCAATGCATTCTGGACAATTGTAAGCTTCCATCTTTATTGGGGGAAGGCCTTCGGTTCCCTCACAACTGTATAAGTATTATGTGATATTTTAGAAACGTTGGCATTTAGTATGTTTTTGACAAACATAGATCTTTTTTCTCATTCACGCATTTTTTTAATCTTTGCTATTAACAGTTATTTTGTTCTAAATTGTAAATATAAACTGGTCTTTTGCTTGATGAATACATAGATTTCATTTCATGTTTTGAAGTTATTTGGATGAATACTATTCTGATAGCAGCTCTCACTTTAGGTTTTTACATATTCCACAGAATGGATTTAAAAATGAATGAACTGACTGCTAAAAATAGAAAAGTCAGAATTTGAAACGGCACGTACAGCTTAATTTAAAATCGATTTAATATCTTTAGCTTGTAAAATGAAATCAATTGCAGACCAGTAAGAGGAGATGATACTCGAGGTTGTGGTCTCACTGAGAATCTATTTTATTCTTTCAAATGAATAAAATGTAATGAATAAAAACAAAAGACGGATAACTTTTATGATATGTTCGTTTGATTGCAGAGGGGAACAAGTCCTGACTTTAATAACTTCATTGTTATGATCTTTGGCTTTCAGCCGTGAGGAGTGATTTTTGCTTGAGATGTGGCCCATCATTTCTGTGATGGAGGAGATATGGATCTCTTCTTACTACCGTTCCCTGCTACAGTCATGATAACAGATAGCCCTCATCTGCTCACTTAGTCTGTATGAGCGAACTCATCTGAAATCTATATGTCAAGCCATGGCCTTTTTATTAAAACCACATTTCATTGATTGATAGAAAAACATTCTTTATTTTAATAAAAATACAAAAAAACATAAAAAAACATTTAAACATACATATGTATGTATATGTGTGTGTTTGTGTGTGTGTATATATATATATATATATATATATATATATATATATATATATATATATATATATATATAATAAAAAATTATAGAGTTATAAACTGACATAAGCGAGAAGAAGGCGATTGGACTGTTTGATTTATTATAGATCACTGATCTACAGATTACAGGTGGCCTGCTGCACATATTGCTGTGGCCAGATGATAATAGGCCTGTCTTCCATCACAACCTATGACCCGTTCCTGGTTAGAGATTCTTCTCACTGCCTGACTCTGCACTTTTCTTTTGTATTACTCTCACTGCCACTGTCTGCTTGATGCTCGTTATTCCTGTATTCAGCCTCTACATCTACCTTTTCCCCTGGCCTTTGTTTTGCTGCTCGCCATAAAACATAAAAACATCAACCTCTGAAATATTAATACTGTTCTAGATCCTTCTAATTTCTTTTCTTTAATGAAATTTAGTTATTTATATATATTTTTTTACTTCCCTTAAAATTTTTGAGCAACATCCACGATACATTACAGAGTGATACACACAGCATATTTAAACAAATCATCCTTTAACGTTCCTTTGCAAATTGTACTGTTCTATTCAACCTTTAAATCTGTTGGTTACGTCCAAAACTTTGGGATAAAGCTCACAAGCCGCCATCTAATGCCGCTGTCACATAGTCGCCCGAGGACTAAACAAGTTTAAAATTATAATGATGCTCTATGATGCGCTTGCTATGATTAATGGTGATTGTTAAAGTCAGATGATGAAATGTTGAACTTTTCAGATCTCATGTTTTAGTTTTGTCTAAATAAGAACTGAGAAGAAGACAGAGCCACAACGCTACATTTTATTCAAGAATTCTGTTTGTATTTTATCAGCATCCTAAAGCACGGTGTCTGAATCCGCATACATACTTGTGAAGAAAGTGTCAGGTTATGTTAACTTGTATTCATAGCATTAAGCAAACTTAACGATTTGTCATATGATCCAAACAACTCGAGACCTTCCTCAGGGGTGAACTGTGGTTGACTGGCAACCTTCCATGCACAGCTCAGTTCATTCACCACACATTGTCCACTGCCAATAAACCTCAGATCCTCACAGAATACTGAACACCTTTTAATCATGACTGTGCCTTCTTACTGTGCTGCAACAATGCTACCCATCTCTACCATGCTGAAGTATATTTAGCCTTTAAATTAGAACACCGGGCGGCACAGTGGCTTAGTGGTTAGCACGTTCGCCTCTCAGCGCTAGGGATTCCCGGTTCGAATCCCCATCTGGATGGAGTTTCCATGTTCTCCCCGTGTCTGCGTGGGTTTCCTCCCACAGTCCAAAAACATGGATCAAGTCAATTGAATTCTCAAAATTGCCCCATATGGAGTGTGTTTGTGTGAGTGAGTGTGTGCCAAGCGATGGATTGGCGCCCTGTCCTGGTTGTATCTGCCCAGCGCCCGAGATGTTCTCCCCTGGATGGGCATGGGGAACCCCACCGCGACCCTAATAGAGGATAAAGCGGGAGATAATGAATGAATGAATTAGAACACCCATTAGAACACCATTTCATCCACTGTGCATGGTGGTATTAAATAGCCACGCATAAAAAAGCAACGTTAATTCATCACAGAATTATATAATTCCATGCTGATCATGTTTATATATCGGGGTGCAATCATGAGCTTGTTCCCTGCTTGACCTCCAATCAAACATCCCACGTCTTCAAAAATCTATTTTGGTTGGTGAAGGCCTCGGACTCTATCCTGTCTACTCACCTGAGCATTTCATTTCATGCCATTGTAGTAGACAGTACAAGTTGCTGCACTCTCCACGAGAACGATGGACAGATAACCTGTCAGAACGACTGTCATTGTTCCCTGCAGTGCTTGTTTTTGTGCATGTAGTCTGACAGGTGTGATTTTCTGCTCGCCTGATGGCTTTTTCACAGACTTTCCTTCCTCTAACAGCCTGCGTCTAGAAGACATCTGATCGTCTGGTCACGTGCATCCTGTATACTTCACTTACCTGTTCATTCTGACCTCACTGTCCTTCCCCTTACTTTTTATCTGTCTTATTTTATCTCCCTGTCTTCTTGTTCCACCTGTCTTCTTTTTTGCTCCTCTATACTGTTAAACCTCTAGTCATGTTTTCAGTTCCGTTATTGTTTAAGCAGAATCTTTAGACTTTCAGAATTTACTTGACAATGTCCAAAGCTTATTTCCTTTCATCCTGCTGTAATTGTAGGGCTTCTTACCTTTGGTTCATACCATCTAACTCGATATTATCAGCAGGTTCGTGCAGCATTCTAAGAGGTATGATGAACTCAACAATAGTTAACATGGATTGTGGAGAGGCCCTCTGGCCTACGCTAATGGAGAACAATACTGCAGCAAAGTATCCAATGAGGAATAATAACAGTCTTTTAACCGTGTCCTGTGGCATGCTGAAAATGAAAGGATGGAACTCATAAGACAGGCTTTGCAATATCATTGTTATCTGGTTTAGTTTTACTAACAAAAATCAAACAAGAGAACAAAACCAACAAAAAAAACACCTCTCATTTTCTTCAGATTAACCCTAAACTAGGGGTGGGGTTCCCCATGCCCATTGTCTCTATCGATATAGTGTGTGTTTCTGTTTGTGCCCAGCAGTGGTTTTGCACCCTGTCCTGGAGATGTCTGCCCATCACCTGAAATATAATGCATATACACTACCATATACACTGGCACTGGGCAGATACACCCAGGTCCGGATGCCAATCCATTGCTGGGCACAACTCACACAGACACACACAATATGGGGGCAATTTAAAGTAACCACTTCACCATGAATCCATGATTTTGGACTGTGGACAAATATAGACTAATGTATTCACACTTTGCTGTGTATCTTTAATTTTCCTGATTTACATGTCTTTACACTGTTAGTAAATACAGAAAGGTTCTGGGGAAACTTTGTACAAGGAGAACATGCAAACACGGCACTGAGGGACACAAACAAATATTACACCTCCTTTGGTCTTATTTGCCTTTTTTTTGGTATTAAAATATATTTTTAGATATTTTGTATGGATAATAGTCGAAGTGATGCAGTGATTAGTGCTATTGCATTTATCCGACTGTGGTGATACAGAATAACATACATTTATGTTTTTAAATTGTACAGTAATCTATACACAGAATATTTGCTGTTACATTCAGGTACATCCATAAGCAACAACCCTGATGCACATGCATTACACAGCACTGAAGTGACGTTATCTACTTGTTGCTTGCTAATCTGAAAGCTGTGTGAATGCTCCATCGGGGAAACTCAGACATAAAGCTCATGCCCCTGGTCCCTTTAAACGTGGCACCAATAACTTTTGAAAGAATTTGCTCGGGGGAAATGGCTAAGGGTGAGGTGCTGAACATCATTAGTTCTGATGCACTTAAGAGATTTGATGGATGGCCTCGCTCAGTTTCCACTTGGCTTTAATCCTGCTCCTCTTCTGTAGCATCATACCTGTTTCCTGAGGAGGCACGGCTATTGAATTCCCCTTTTGGTGCCAGACTCGCTGCTCTGGAGCAACAGCAAAATCCTTGGCAGCTGTTCTTAAGCCTTCAGGTAGAAAAATTATTGGGTAGTAGAGCAGCGTAATTGGAACTATTGTATCAATCTGTTGCTGTGGCCTTTCATGCGGTTTTATTAACCATTATTGTGTAGTATGAGAGCTAAACTTGTTCTTTATGCTGAGAAGATACATTTCCTAAATAATTTAAGTTTTTTTAATTTTTTTATTATTTTTTTTTTTCATCTCACATAGGCCATAATTTTTTCTTTTTGGATTCACCTCCTTGTTTTAACTCTCATTGTCTATTTTATCAGCTCCAATTACCATATAGGTTCACTTTGTAGTTCTACAGTTACAGACTGTAGTCCATCTGTCTCTCTGCCCAAATCTTTAGTTCCCTTTATTCTTTCTTTAGGAGTCAGGACCTTCACGGAGTCGACACTATGGAATATTTAAACACTGTCTACTCACTTTGCGCTTGCTACCTCACTGAGACTGTACTTTAAATGTTGTTGCACAGTTTTGGTTGTTATCCTTCATCAGTGCTCACAGGACGTGCTGTACAGGATGTTGGTGGCAGGGCATTTTTGGGAATTAATCTTGGATGGGGTTCTCCATGCCCAGTCAGAGAGTACGTTTCAGGCACTGGGCAAATACACCCAGGACAGGGCACCAATTTATCATTGGGCACACACACACACACTCTCACATACACACACACACAAACACACACACACTATATAGGAGCAATTTAAAACAGTCAATCGATCCTTTTGGGCTGTGGGAGGTAACTCCACCCAGATTGGGTTTAAACCTGGATCTCCAGCACTAAAAAGGGGAAGGACTAATCACAAAAGTCACATAAATGTGGCTAAGTGTCTGTTTTAATATACATCTACAACCTTGGGGTAAAACAACCTAAGATGCTTTTGTTTTATTTGCCATTGTTTTTTTTGTTGGGTTTAAAATGGTTTCGACACTAACGAAAATAATTCATCAGCAAAAAGAACTATCCAGTCAGACAAGCAAGCTTCACCAAACATTACGCTGTCTGTTTCATTTTTTTACAACCCGTCATTCAAAAACCATAAAGGAAAGAGTGACAGGAGAAATGGAGTATGAGACGTAGTGTAAGCTATCATGTTTAAGAGGAACAAAACAAAACAAAGGTGTAATATTGTAGAAAAGCACCGGTCGAGTCATGCCCTCAATTTGATAAATCACTCAGGCATTGAATGAGTTTAAGAAAAAGCCATTCCCAAGACTCACCACAAAAACATCTGCACTCAAGCGTATACAATTGCTCTGGCAAACCCAACTTCCTGAAGGTATTTGAATTACAATATATGTTGCTGTTTAGCTGGATTGACAAGTGCATTACCAAGCACAACAGTGTTTTCTATTTATATATAAAGACAAATTTGTAGATGTTTATCTCATATTGAGTAGGACATTTCAACAGAGCCAGGATGCAAACAACTGACACCAACACCCAGTGTTTCATTTGTGAATTAGGACCTTATGACATTATTCAGTCATGACATAAACAGTACCAGTGTAAAGGTAGGACTCAGAGGCAGTGTGGGTGATATGATGATGTGGCTCTAACACAAAGCAGAGGTGCTTTATTTCTCTTATACAATGGCGATCCGCCAACCAACACCACATTTTCTTTTTGTAACATGGAGATTTAAATCCAATTTACCCTGCAGCCGGCACAACAAGGAGATTTTAAATAAAAGCCTCACTGTGTCTGCCAAAAAAGCTACTGCTGGATCATGGCTTGACTGTTCAGCAGGGCAATAATAGAAAACTTTTATAACTGTATATTAAGGAATATTAATATGCCACATATTATAAGTAAATAAAAAACAAAGTGTAAATCTATATATTGTGAGCTGTAACTTTGCAGTACTATGTTAAATGTAACTCGTGTAGGTTCTGGTCCAATGGGGTAGAACTCTAACTGACTATTGTTTCAATGCGTTTTTCATTGCATCATAGGTTGAACTAGAGAACCATGTGCCTGTGGACATTTTCTTTATCACATCTTTATCACATCTTTACTAGACGTGTTAAAATTGAAGCCTTACAGTCCTACCCTCAATTTAATATGGGAAAGTAGACTGTTCTGTCTCTTATCATTGGGTTCCTCATGGGTCCATGGTAAGCTTCGCACAATCCCTGTAGTAATATCTGTTACTAATATATATCACTTTCGTCTTATTAGATGAGGGAGCTTTCGCTTCCCTTCTGGTTCTCTATCTTTGGAGAGCTACCTCCTTATCCAGAGGTCTCTTCTCTTTACTGTCAGAGTTCAACTATGCATATGCATATTAGCGTACACTTTGTACGTGATTAAATAGAATGCTTAACAGCAAAGATCACAGCTTTAATTATTAACATTGTGACACAGCAATGATGAAACGTTGATATGCTCTACATATACTTAAACTTTAAGTGTTCTGTGCACATTATGATAAACAAATATCATTTACTTTCAGCATTGTGTTCAACAACTTTAATAACCATTTCAGCTTTTATTGCACGTCTATTTATTGTTGGTTTTTTTCTCGTCCAGTAGACCAGAAGTTGAAGCAGAGTGATAAATAGGGCTTTCAATGCCGTACAGGTGACCCCATCATCTCTGACCCCAGTTCCAACACATCGCGCTCTGCTTCAATAGACAATGCTGCTGCTGCTGCCCGGTTCGGTGTTAACAGTGCTTTGATTCTTACACAACATCTTGTGCTGGTGATCATCGCAAACCTCGGTCTGATATATAATATAAAAAGGCAAATATAGTTGGAGTTGATATATTATATAAGGGTTTTAGATGTCCATCGTCTGATGAGATTTCATACACTGTAGTTTTCAGATCTTATAGCAGATTGTGAACACACGTTTTGCGTATGCAGCTGAACATAAAATAAATTAGTCTAGTTGGACAAAACATTTATGTTTTTTTATATTAGCTACAGCAGTACAGCGAATGGCTCAGACTTTACGATATTAGCATGCGTTGCTGTTATAAAGAGGTCTCAGGTCATTATCAATAATGGCTCTTAGTTTTCTTGAACCGAATCCAAAATGTAGATAATACGATCAGAGTGGAGACAAACAGGGTCCAAAGGAAATGCCCTTTGTGTGTGTGTGTGTGTGTGTGTGTGTGTGTGTGTGTGTGTGTGTGTGTGTGTGTGTGTGTGTGTGTGGGTGTGGTTATACCATCTTCAAATACAAAAAGTTAGGATGTATTTAAAACATTGAGTTGTGATTTGATAATGCTGTTAAACTTGTATTTAAGTCTTTAATGTTCTGAAAAGTATTTGAAATGTTTTACTTTCTCGCTTTATCATTAATACTCATCTGATTTCATCGTATTATCTTCCCCTGATGCTATGGTCACAGGGTTGTTCCTTATGCCCATCCAGGGTAGGATGTTTCGGGCGCTGGGCAAATCCCGGCACATGGTGCCAATCCATCGCTGGGCACTCACTCACTCACTCACTCACTCACTCACTCACTCACTCACTCACTCACTCACACAGACACACACACAGACACACACAAACACACACACACACACACACACACTAAATAAGGGGAAATTTATATAGGGGCAATTTAGAGCAGCTAATTCACCTTGTTTTTGGACTGTGGGAGAAAACCGGAGAACCCGGAGAAACACACATGGACACAGGGAGAACATGGTAATGTCACCTTGATTGGGATTCAAACCTGGATCCCGAGCACTTAGCGCCACTCTTGCTACACCAAAATACTTTATACAATCCTGACACCAAAATACTTTAAATGAAAAAAGTATCGAGACTGCCACACCTGACACCTACAGGAATTTCTATGACATCACATGCTAAGTTCCTCCTTTACATTTATAACCGCATCCACTTCTCTAAAACGTCTTCCTACCATCTCTGTTCTTGTTCTTCCTACAGGAGTTTAAAGGAGTTAAGATCAGGGTTCTGTGTGAGCCCGGCTGGTTCATCCTCACCAAATTTTAACTGAGAGATTGACAAAATACAGATTTTATTTGCAGTATCCTTTGATTACAAATGAGAGCAAAGCGTAAGAGTCCTCCATTGATAATCACATTAAGCGCTGGTATTATCAGGAGTGGCCCTGAAAGCAATTTGCAATAAAATTTGCCACTTAAAGGGCTGATCACATTCTTCATTAGTGTAATTTGTAGAAAGCATGAAACTCAACTCTGAATGTGGGTCTAAATCAAAGAATGGTCATAAAAAACGTGTAAACAGCATCAAAGAAAAGTTACATTTTACCTTAAAGACAGATAATTTATTTTAATTCTCAACTCCTGTATGTGTCAGCTTACCAGTCACTAAATGTTAAAAAAACACCTTTCCATGTGCGCTGTCACGACATTTTAAAGAATCCTCTTCTTTTATTCTCCGTTAAACAGATACACACAGACTTTTTACATTCAGTACAGTAGAGCCTGACTGTGTGAACCGTGGATTTAGTGCACAGTGAGGATGGAGTTCTCTTCAGATAGGGATGCAGAGCTGTGGTCGTCTTCGTGACACAGCACAGTAAATTGCTGGGTTATCAGCGGAAACATGCAGCTTTTCATCAGCCACTCTAAGCTCTGTGTCTCCAACGCTCACGGCCCACGCTAACGATCACCTCCAGAGCATCGATTGGAGGTGCTCGACATGTCAGCGCGCGATCCCATTTTTGTGCCGCAGCTTTTACGGCCCTCTTCGAAAGCGTACATTACCGAGGCAGGTGAATGCTGGTCGTTGTTCGCTGTTTAATGGTCTCCAGAGCTCTGTCGAGGACAAACTCATAAATCCGCAGGTGTAATGTGAGCTGCATGGCCATAATCACCCTGAATCCTTGGTTCTGTGCAGAAAATAAATCACCCATAGCAACGTGCAGCATGCCGAGTGAGGAGAAGCACAGAGACGACCATTGGATTTCTGTCATGCAGCCACAATAAGCCGAGATCAGCTGCTGAGGATCTTCTGTATTCATCATAAGCTTTTTAGAACTGGCCAGACATGATTTCTTACGTTCATGAAACTAGGGAAGCGAGGCTGCGATGCTGCAAATCTAAGCTGATGGTGGGCCGATGAAGTATTAGGGTGTGTGACATAATAAAGTTAGGGGTATGTATCTGTTAAAGGAATCAGAACGTCTTTGAAGACCTTTTTAGGACCCACAGAGACTCTAAATTTAGAATTCTTCATTATTTTGTAGGACTGACAATGTTTAATACAGTTAAAACAACTTTTACTCGAGGACCTTGCTGAGTTGGCATACTTTCAGTGCTTGGGCTTGAGGGCTTAACCTTCTGATCTTTACTCGAAAAACAACATTTCAGACTTTAATTATTTTTTACAGTTAATCCTTTAATGGTTTAGAGACAGCGGCTCTGAACAAAAGGCAGGAGAAGAAGCTGGAAGTTACAGACATGAAATGGTTGCAATTCTCATAGGAAGTGATGAGGATTTACAAGATTAGAAGTGAGTTTATTGGGTGTCCGGAACACGGAGGATGTTTGGAGGCAAGATTGAGGTGGTTTGGACATGTGCAGTGAAGAGATGAAGTTTAAATTGGCAGAAGGATGCTGTGGATGGAACCACCAGGCAGGAGGAGAATGCCAATGAAGAGCTTTGTGGATGTGGTGAAGAAAAAGGAAATTTAGGATTAAGAGAGATTGAGAACAATGTTCTGCTGTGACGACCCCTAATATGAACATGAAGTTTATGTTTATAATTTTATCCTTTTAATTTATTAATATCACCCTCCCCCCCATAAAAATGCATTTGGAATTATGAATATAGTAATGAGTGGTTTTTGAGATTTATGATGCACTGGCTTCAATCAGAAGCATAAATACATGGAACAGAATTTCCTTTGGAAGCCAGAGTCTATATAAATACCTCATGTGTCCCACAATAATTCATCATGTCCATTTTGCCCGGTTAGACAGTGCTATTAAATCCCACTTCATATTAAAATAACCTGCTGACTCAGCCTCTTGCCAGCAGACTTTAATCATGGGAGTTAAAATTGAAAAGGAAAAAGCACAGAAATATCCAACTGGGATCAAGAGTCATTTTTAAGTGTACCTCCAGCAAACAAGTGAGGGCTCCCACACAAACACACAAGCCAAACCCAGACCCTCGCTGTTAATCTGGTAATTATTTTGTACAAGTGTTTATTTTGCTTGTGTTTTAAACGATGACAAAAGCGTGGGGAAAAAAGCACAGAAATGAATCATGCAGATGCTTTAATTAGTTGCTGTTATTTTCCTCAGGGAGTTCAGTGCAGTCAGGTACTCGGGTTGCACAGTGCGCTAAGGCTGTAGTGCACAACCGTGAAGCTGGAGTTTGACGTTCACAGCTTTACATGTAATGAAGGAGGCACATCAGCCTGGAGCTCTGTACGGGGTTGTGTACATGACAGTCATAAACACAACAGGGAATTATAATATAATTAAAAACAAATGGGGTGAATGTACATCAGAAATCGAGTAGCTGTGTCTGAGGAAACAATGGCATAGTGGACGAATGTAGTGTTCAAAGTTCTTATCTCATCTTATCTCATTATCTTCCACTTATTCCTCTACTAGGGTCGCATGAAGGGGTTCCCCATGCCAATTCAGAGAATTAATTGTTCTAATTAGAGGATCTGATCTCCCTTCTAGTTCGTCCTAAAGGTGTTCTCATGAGGTTGAGGTATGAGGCGCAAATTATTGTTATTGTTGTGCTATAATCAGACTTGATGCTGATGCTGTGAGGGTTGTGCAGAGTCTGTACAACATTTTCAGCGACTCTTTATTTTTTCTACAATAATAATTGAACTTTAATGTGAAGTCTTTAATGTGAAGTTGTTACAAGACTGATGAAAATCCACCTGACCCAAAAGCACATTGAGTCGAGGTGAGCGCACAGAAATAGGATTGGAAAAAAAAATGGATATCCGAATTTAGAAAGCCCAATTCAGGATGTGAGAAGATACAGAGAGAGAGAGAGAGAGAGAGAGAGAGAGAGAGAGAGATTGATGGGAAGCTAAATGCATATTATTCTCATCTTCATACAAAACCACATATATCACAACACGCAGAAATCAATGAAGCAGTGTTTCAACAGTGTAGTCTCCCTGCTGTCTCCTCTTTCATGGCCTGCCCAGGAATAAACCCAGCCCCCTCCCCACCACACACTCCTCACTTCACACTAGGTCAGCCACACGCATACCACGTCACCGGAAGAGGGGTTGCTGAAAGCGGTGCCTGGTGTACTTGTAAAGATACCACTGCAGTTTATTGTAACATAACAAGTGATGAGCAAAAGGGTTGAGGTGACCCTTCGAGGTGTTACCATAGGCAACAGTTTTTTGGTGAGATAATACCCAATTAATGCAGTTGAATTTGTAGCACCCATAAATAGTTCTGTTTCACTGGCTTTTTATATTTTGCTTAACAGAATGCAATGAGTAATGTACAGTAGTACATAATTGCATAATAAAAAATAATTGCCTACCTAAAACACTCTGCACTGAAGTCGAAATGTGGGTCATACTGCTGTAAGCTTCAGGGGAAAATCATGTTGGTGGCTTTTAAATAGCATATACACTCAGCTACTTTATAATAGATATTTAGATATTTTGTTGGCACAGCGTGTAAGCGCAGTGATTAAAAATCTCAGTAATGTTTTTCCATATTTGCTTTCGGTTGCCTGTCTTCTCGTCCTTCATCACTGCCAGCTTCTGATGTTAGCTCAATACCGGCTTGTTAATTGCATGACGGAGCAGGTATCCAGACATTCATAATGAAGTGAGGATAGAATTTAATGCAAGAGCTGGAAACATATGCTTATATCATATGTTTTGCTTATCAAGGGGCTGAAGCATGTCTCTTACCCAGAGCAGATTTGATCATCTTTATGTCTGGTACCATGTAATGAGGGGCAAACATTACAGTTACTTCTCGTCAAAAACATCCTTTTTACTTTTTGTTTATTCATCATAGACACTGTGTGGTTTTCTGCTGTCTTGTCCAGAGTGTATTTTTCTTGACCCACTGTGACTCCATGATAATTAAATAGTTATTGACCAAAGAAACAGATCTGCTGTAAAGCAGATGATGGGATGGAATAAGGTGGGAGATTGTACAGCTGTATTTTTTTAAATTTTAGCTACTCACAATGCAATAGCTTAATATATTAAATATATATATATGATATGCCTGTTCATTTCTGCTGTTTTTTGTCTATATTTCACATAACTGATACGAGCTATCTATATTTTGCATTTTTTTATTTATTATCCTGTATTGTTTGATGATAACGTTTCTTTATCTCTACTTCATCTGTACCCATTCAGTTCTTTCATTTCTATCCCCAAAACCCAGGATGTTTAATCTGATTCTACATCTTTTCCTCTCTGTTATGTTATTCATGTCAATCCTTTTATTGTTATTTGCATTTCCTCTTCTGCCATTTCTTGCCCTCTTTCTTTCACTTTTCTTTTCCACTGTGTTTTTGTGAACTGCTGTTAAACCTCCTTGACCCCTTTCTGGACCGCCATCTAGGCCAGGCAGCTCCTCCCTATCATTTCTGTCCAACTCATTCTATTATAAGAAACTTAAAGGAGTAGCACACTCTTGTCCTCAGCACAGCAGGGAATTGGCAGTGTGAATTTATGCTGTGTAACATTTTAGTTTGAAGTCCTTCTGTGCATGTCATAAAAACTGTACATATGCTCATTTTGAAAGGAAAGAGACAAACAGAAATCCTGTTTTATCTTTACTACTGTATATGTTTCACCTAAAAATCTTTAAAAGGCATTTTAATGACATGGCTGTAGAAGCTCATTTTGGTATTCGAATCATTGAAATAAGCCATGAGGTATTTATAAGATAAATCTAGACTCAATCTTATAATGTGCATCCTTATTTGATGTATAAGAAATATACACAATGTGTACATAAACATCGAGACGCCTTTTTAAAATTAATTACAGGTTTTTTTTGTATAGTGTATAACATCCAGATGTTGATCTTTGTTAAAAATGGCTTAAATATTTACAAAATGACTCTTTCTAAATAAACTTATGAATTCATTTTACATAGAAATCACTAAAATACTATAGATATTGTTTAAACGTTTGCTTTAGACTGTGCATTGTATATGTTACTGTGTATATAATTCCCCACTGTAATACTAATGAAGGTTTATTTTATACTATACCACAGTGATATGAGTGCTGCACGATCATGGTCTGTCTATATGTGGTGTTTTGCATCGCTTGGTGTTTCTTCTGTCACGTTGCGTTATGTGTGGAGTATGTTTAAGCCGTAATGAGCTCGGTCTCCAGGCTGTAGCGTGCGGGTCTGTTTTTGCTTTAACGCAGTTTTCATAATTAACTCTGAGAATGGTCATTTGCAAAATCAGTCGAATGGCTATTTCCTGTGTGAGCAGGTGAGTCAGAGTGATGCTGGCAGACAAAAACCTGTCATCAGAATCCTATACCTCAGTGGGATTGACTGGTAATCATTTGATTAATGCACAATGATTTCTTCCTGTCAGGAATCCCCTCATGTCATTTCTTGCTCTGCCAGCTTCATTTATAGGTCAAAGTAAAAACACCATGAGCTTTGCTAGAAAGTTAATGAGCCACCAATGCGTGGGAGGACATTATAGCACAAACACAGCTGCTCTATGTGTGTGTGTGTGTGTGTTTGTGTGTGTGTCTTTGTGCGTCACACTGTGGGGACCAAACCAATTTTATACAATGGGTATTTTTTTTTTTCTTATAAAGGACACCGGTTGGTCTCCACAGGGCTGAGAGTAAGGGTTAGGTTCATGTTTAAGTTCAAGTTAAAAAGATTTCAGACTGTTTGTGTGTGTGTGTGTGTGTGTGTGTGTGTGTGTGTATTTGTAGTTTTAAACGCATATTCTTGCTAAACGTGTTGATCTATTGTTCGATGAAGCTCTTTCATTTCACTGTGCAATGTACACAGTATACAGTATATAATTATAATTCATTCATTCATTATCTCCCGCTTAATCCTCTATTAGGGTCGCGGTGGGGTTCCCCATGCCCATCCAGGGGAGAACGTCTCGGGCGCTGGGCAGATAGACCCAGGACAGGGCGCCAATCCATCGCTGGGCACACACTCACTCACACAGACACACTCTATATGGGGCAATTTTGATAATTCAATTAACTTGATCCATGTTTTTGGACTGTGGGAGGAAACCGGAGAACCCGGAGGAAACCCACGCAGACACGGGGAGAACATGGAAACTCCACCCAGATGGGGATTTGAACCGGGAATCCCTAGCGCTGAGAGGCAAACGTGCTAACCACTAAGCCACCGTGCCTATATAATTATAATGATATTGTAATTAGTAGAACATTGTCTCATTGTCTGGAAAGTTGGAGGATAAGCCCAAAGCTCCTGTGTCAGAAGGTATGTTTTGGGTGTTGCAGGTATGGAGACATGGTTCCCACCACTATCGCAGGCAAGATCTTCGGCTCAATCTGCTCTCTGAGTGGTGTGCTAGTGATCGCACTTCCAGTTCCTGTCATAGTGTCTAACTTCAGCCGCATCTACCACCAGAACCAGCGAGCTGACAAAATGCGAGCTCAGCAGGTAGGAGACAAATGCCACTACACTTGTTCTGCTTATTTCATTTGACATTTGGCCTATATGTAGCATTATTTAAGTGTTATTTTGTGAGTTATTTGGTGTCTCATTGTTAGATCGGGGTAAGAGGGCAGTATGAGGTTGCTTTGTGTTCCCAGAAGTTTAGGATCAAATCTGCCTGTTAGAAGGACAGTAATGGACCATGTATCTTTTTTGATTGATGTAGAATTGTAGTGCAACCCTAACCCTGATCCCATCCTGATAATTCTATATTCAGACTGCTGAGCCTTTATACCCCTTTTTTTGTTGATATAAAAAAAACCTGAACATTTCCCATCAGCAAAAATATATGATAAAAGTAGATCAGAGTTATCGTTCACAGGTTGTTTTATATTTATACACCTGCAGTCCACCACTCTGGAATAAATGCTGATGCAGGTGTTATAAACCAGGTTTATTATGTTTTGCAGAAAGTACGTCTTGCCAGGATTCGCTTGGCTAAGAAAGGAACGACTAATGCATTCCTGCAATACAAAGAAGAGGGGGGACTACAGGTGAGTAGCTTTGTTTTGTTAGATCGCAGATTGCTGAAATGAACTGGGTCAGGAATTTCTCAGTGGAGTTTAAACGACTGAAGATCTGAGCCATGCATGTGTTGAAACAAAGGGGACCTCGATCCGAGTCTGTGCTTTGGTACAACTATAATGAGATCGAGGCTAATATTGTTTTACTAAATGCCTTCTATTAGCTTCATGTTCTCTGTCGTCTAGTTAGATTTCATCTGCCCCGGTGTGCTGACGGAACTTTGGGTGGTTGTCGGAGCAACATGTCGAGACTTTGTGATGTTATACGTGCTGTAAAATCTGCTGCCTTAGGATGATTTTGTGATACTTTCTAACTGCATCATTACGTTTATAAGCACATGATCTGATTTCTTATAAAACTGAAGGACTCTGGGTTATCCATCACCCACCATGGGTTATGTGCCTATTTATCAAACCTATAGCATTATTTATTTAATGATTAATGATATCATGATTTTTGCTGTATTTTTTAAGGTTTCCAAAAGTATGAAAGTGTTCAAATGTCATTGAAAAATGTATTAATGTGCTGAGCATTTATACTTCGTGCCTATCTATGAATTTTAAAACATGGCTACTTATTTTATTGCAGTTTTTTTTTTTGTATGGATGTTAACTCATAAGCTTTGACTTGGTCGCATTTCATGGCAAAGGTGTGAGATAGGGGTGACTTTTGGTTTCCACAAAGTAAATCCTGATTTATATATTTTTATTATTACAGATTTAGGGTTAAACACATACTGAATATGTTTTACTTGATTCTGTGTTAGATGTATTATAATGTATGTCTTTGGAAGTTGTGTCTGTTGTTTAAATGCATCTGAAAGATTTATTTTTTTTTAACCCTTCCCTTTTAAATTTGCATTATCAGTCAGTTGGTTATGTGGTCCATTGGTCGGATGGAGGTGTTGTTAATTACAACACATATAAAGCTAATTCTGAAGCAAGGGCCAAAAAAAACACAATAGACAGTGAATATTTGGTGAGGACTATCTGACTTTTATAAAAATTTCAAAAATGTTTGAACCTCAAATCAATCAAAGGTTGGGACCTTGTTGCTGCAATCATGACTGACCCTGTACAGACACCCACTATCAGGTTGGGATTTCAGTTGCAATGACATAATGTAATGTACACAAAACACTGCAACCCTAAATTAAAGTTTCATGTTGACGTTTGCTTAAAATATGGAATAAATTAAGGAGCATTGTGTTTTTGGTAACAGAGAGCTGACATTAAAAAAGACAGTCTTGTACTCGAGGCTAATGAGTGTAAATGCTACCATGACGTCTCAGGGGGTCTAAAAACAACAATTTCAAGAAAGGATTACTTTCTGTAATGGATAAAAAGCCTACAGTGCATTATCATTTGTGGGGATTCTGGAAGTCAGCATTGATGAAACACCATCATTATGTGGGCTAGCAACCATACCTCATGCATGCGTGCCAACATTTCTGTCTATGCCACCTTACACTCTCAGTGGATGCCTGTGCCCTGAAGCATTGCATTTCCAATTAAGGAAAACGGTTTCCTGCGTGTTTCCTCTTATTGTCATGCCTTTCATTAATCTTTATGTCATTGCCTCAGTTTTGAACTTTTGCCTGATTAACAGATTTTTTTTTACAAACCAAGGAAATTGTCCTGGATTTCATTTTAACCTTAAAACCTTTTGTTTCTGTGGCTGACTTTATTTCCTTCCCTTAAAATATACAGCTAACAAACAATAATAATGTTGGTAATATGAATATAATTAGTTTTAATACAAATTTTTGGTAAAAGTCCTACCTTTTTTCTTTCCTTACCCAACATCCCATTTTTGTGTAACTTATTGACAAAAAAAAAAAAATAAAGTAAAAAAAAAAAAAATAAATAAAAAAAAAAAAAAAATATATATATATATATATATATATATATATATATATATAATTTTTGCATGAGCCACATTTTATATTTAATTTTTCCCCATTATGATTTATTTGACATCATAATATTAATATGCGGTGGGGTAATGGTTAGCACAGGATAATCTATGGTAATTAACAATAAACAAGATAAAAAAAATAATCATGTTTTAGTTCCAAAAAACCAGCAAACCATCTATGTAAACATTTAGGTTTGAAACCTTGGAACCCAGTGACCTGAAAAAGCCAAGAAAAGTCACAGTAATCTCTACAGTGTTGCTCAGTGATGTGATGTCTCTCAGGATAATTTACCACTGAATATGGTTGTCCATCTTTTGGGGTGACTAACATTCAGGTTTGCCTTTTAGACTACACCCCAAGCTGTGTGACCATGCTGAGAAGGGTGTAATTAGCAAAGCTGATTAGCGGGGACTCAAGGATAAGCGTGGCATGAGAATGAGAGGATGCAGGGATTAGAAGTGGGATGGAAATGCGTTGGTAATTACAAAGACAGAGAGATAATGATGTCAGCTCCGGGGAACTTGATCTGGACAAATCAAGGTGGTTGGAGGAAAAAAGCAAAGCCTAATCATCTAACTCTGATTTACATTTTTTGATTTTTTAATTAAGGCTTGTTTTATGGTCTCAGACCTTACTGTTGTTTGTTTCCAGTTAAGGAAGTTTCACTATTGGGTCTTGGGTTGCCCCAAACAGCTGCATATTAGAATGTCTACAAATGCCTGTCACATCAGGTTAACATTTATAGACCAACTTGGCATTATAGTTATATAATCCTTCAGGGTCACACTTTTTCCTCAGTAGGTATAATATTAGTAATTGATGTAGTACTGCAGCACTTTTTGTTCCTGCCAGGCCTGTATAGTTAAAATAGTTTCGACACTGGTGGCATTGCTTTAGTCATACATTACTGAATATAAATTCCACCCCATGGGAATTGTTGCAAAATTAAGACATATTGACAAAATAATACGGGCTTATTGGAAAATCCAGGAATGTTCCAGGAACACAACGGCGTAATACAACGTTAACTCATAGGAAATGAGAAATTTAAGGGGGATTAGTGGTGGTATAAGTGTAAATCTGAGAAGATTAAAGTAGAAAACGTGTGAAAATAGTTATTTGTTTACCCTGCTGCTTAGAGAGGTAGGCAGTCTGGAAGACAGAGTAAAAAAAAAAAGATTTAATGCATATTCAATTAATCATGCTTTTGACGGATTTAATGAGTTAATATGCATGTTTTCAATCCCTGTGTTTGGGTGTGTTTATGTATTTGCAGATATCCATACATATGTGTGTGTGTGTGGGTGGCTGTGTATAAGATGGAATAGGTGTGTATGTCTATAAGTTAATTACATACAGGTCTGCAGTGCTATTTTTAACAACATCCAGTCTATAACGTCTTGTTGTTGTATCTTGCTGAAAAACTTAGTATAAAAAAGTATAGCTCTTATTTGCTAATGAAGATAAAACACTTTAATATATAAAGATACATAGCTTTAGCATCAGGTTTTGCATTTGGTGAAACATGTCTAGCACAGGGATTAAAAATGAACAGTAGCAAAGATAGATAGAATTATATAGAAAAGTTAAAATGTAATAAAATGTGGAAAAGAATATAGGCAGTCATATTAAAGGGGTCTGGGCATGAGAGGAAAAAGTCAGAGTTCCAGAAAAAAACAAGGTTGGTAAGCCAAGGAAAGGAACAAGGTTGGTAAGCCAAAAACATTTTTTGGTCTACTTGAAGTATGAAAGGAATTCATTCTTCCATTATCTTCTGCTTTATCCTATATTAGGGTCGCGGGGGGGTTCCCCATACCCATCCAGGGGAGAACGTTTCGGGTGCTGGGCAGATACACCCAGGACAGGGCGCCAATCTATCGCTGGGCACACAGCACTCACACAGACACACTCTATATGGGGCAATTTGGAGAACTCAATTGACTTGATCCATGTTTTGGACTGTGGGAGGAAACCGGAGAACCCGGAGGAAACCCACGCGGACACGGGGAGAACATGGAAACTCCACCCAGATGGGGATTCGAACCGGGATTCCCTAGCGCTGAGAGGCGAACGTGCTAATCACTAAGCCAGTGCCGCCTGTATGGAAGGAATGTTTCTCTAAAAAAGAGAATTTAAAGTCCATAGAAAGGATGAATGGAAGGTTTTAATGCAAAGCGAAAAAGAAGAATGTTGCAAAAAAATAACTGAATTAAGTGACGTATGAAATAATGGAATGTAAGACAGAAAAAAGAGATGTAGGGAAAATAGAGGACATGCCATCCATAGCAAGAAAGGACTGAAGGAAGGTTTTCTCATTGGAAGGACACAAAGATCTCTTTTATATACACTAGATCGTCCCGGGTGAAGAAAGCAAGAACAGAATGAAGGGGCGATGGAGAAAGGAAGGAAGGAAAGTTTGGTTTATGGAAGAGGAAGGTAGTTTTATAAGTGGGTAATTAAGTAGGGAAGAAGATGTAGTCAGATGGATATTGGCCACAGCTCTAGTGATTTCATACTCCGTCCCATTAGCGCTGGTATATAAAGTCAAGGACCTGGTCCGGCATCATGGACAGTTTTATGCCTCCAATTTTATGGGAATAATTTGGGGAAGGTCCTTTTCTGTTCCAGCATTACTGTACACTGTTGCACAAAGCAAGGTTGTATGGGTGAGGCTGGCGTGGAAGAACTAGATTGGCTTGCACAGAGCCTTGACCTGGACCCCATAAAAAACAGCTTTGCAATGAACTAGGATGGAATAGAAATTGCAACAAATGATGCTGAAATATGATTGGTTGAATGCTTTAATAAGGAAATACACATCTGAAAGCATCAGAACCAAGGAAACCCTGTAAAAGGAATGGGGCAGACTATTTATTATTTTAGGAATTTATTAATATTCTTAAAAATATATATTTAGCGCGGCACGGTGGCTTAGTGGTTAGCACGTTCGCCTCTCAGCACTAGGGAATCCCGGTTCAAATCCCAATCTGGGTGGAGTTTCCATGTTCTCCCCGTGTCCGCGTGGGTTTCCTCCGGGTTCTCCGGTTTCTTCCCACAGTCCAAAAACATGGATCAAGTCAATTGAATTCTCCAAAAATTGCCCCATATAGAGTGTGTCTGTGTGAGTGAGTGTGTGCCCAGCGACGGATTGGCGCCCTGTCCTGGGTGTATCTGCCCAGCGATCGAAACGTTCTCCACTGGATGGGCATGGGGAACCCCACCGCGACCCTAATAGAGGAAAAAGCAGAAGATAATGGATGGATGGAATATATTTAACATCAGTGTGTGATCAGTGAGTGATTCAGCAAAGAAGGACGATCCACCGGCTTGAATTTCCTCTGACTTTTTCTAAAGTTTGGCACCATCACTTGTATTTACTGTTACAATTATAATAACTATAAAAGAGTCGAGACAAACTGGAACTGAAATTAAAATTTCACATCATAAGCCTATCCATCTAAAGCTAACTATTAAAGATTAGCATGATCCCATTAGGGTTATTGGACTTCATTCTGCCGGTGTTTGCTTGGGCTCCAATTAATCCCAGCAACATCTCTCAGTGTTTACCTGGACTTTGTAGTGGATTAAGAGGACTCGTTTCTCATTTAGGAAGCGAAATTGCTCTGTATTTCTGATTATCTTCCAACTCTTATAACCAGATTCTGTAAAAATGTCTTTTGTAACCTTCTTGTAGTTTTTAAGTTGATCATCCTCTCAAATTAACGACAACCATCTCAAACTGGTGAAAGCATTTACTGACGTCATTTAGTAAAATTTTTAAAACGTTGCTTTTTGCTAATGATCGCTAATGCTGTCTGTCTGTACTGTTACTAACATGTTCTTGTCCACTTGACCTCACTGTTACCACCTGAGGGAATCATCAACATATTAAGGACTACTCAAGCACGTTTTCACCTTGAATTGAGTCTAATAGATTAAACCTTGGAGGATCTACTCAATGTAATTGTAAACCACTGGAGCCGAAGTGGCTTTCACATAATTGAAAACAAGGTGGTCATGCAGTATGTGCCTCATCTTATCGACTTTTATACATAAACAATAAATCATAATAAAATTCAGAAATAAAGCTTTTATGGCCATATGAATGATTTAGGTGTTGAAGGTATTTACTTTGCATGACATGCATTCTACTTGCAGTGGATATGATTTTTTTTTTATTACGCACTCCATATTTCATGCAGCGTTTTGATTTGATTTTCATTTTGTGCATAGAGCTGTTTGCTGCTTTATATAATAAAAATGTAGCTTTGACGATATGTGCTATGACAAGTTAAAATGACAAAAAGAGAAGAACAATATTATTATCAATCATTTTACAGGTTTAGTTCCTGGCTTGTTTCTTAATTAAGATATTATATACAGTGTATAATTTTTTATTTACTATTTATTAATACAGGTGTGTCCTAGGCCACAGCTGACATGCTTTGACTTTGAAATTTTATACAACTTGCAAGCTTATTTTACCAAGTGTTGCAAGAATACACTTCTCTTTTTGGTTCTCCACCAAAATCTTAACATGCTGTTTATAATCATTTTAAATTATAGTGTCTTAATTTACATGTGAATAAGTATTTAAGCCTTTCTTACTTGCTGATGCAACTGATTGCCAGTAAATTCAGAACGGTGTGTAATTCATTCGTTTGTTGTTACTGTCTGAGTTCATGCACTAAAGGTCAGCTAATTTTAGCTACAGAAACAGTCCTCTGCAGCCTAGAAATACACGGTCACCTTTAAATAGATCAAAGCTGGATGACCTGGAGCACCTTTGTACTGGTTTACTGATCTTGTGTCAGGTTTTATGTCTTCAAATGCCATGATGTGAAACTGATCCTGAGCGTCTTCCTCTGTCTCCATTTCTAGTGCTATTGACATTTTAACCACATGAGTCTAAAGTTTAAATGTATTTTTCTTCCCTGTTTGGTATCTTCAGGAGCTCGATGGCGACAGTGTTCTGTGTCTGAAGAACAGATCATCCTTTGAGCACCAGCACCACCATCTGTTACACTGCTTGGAAAAGACTACAGTAAGTGGTCCCCTCAGTCAGACTGATGGAAGTGTGAACCAGCTTTTAGATAATACATTTTGCATACAGAATTTTTATATATAATTAGACCCTAAGAACAATCCATTAGACGCTGATGTGAGAAGAATTAAAACCGTTCTCTAAAAAGGTGCTACGATTCTAAAACTATTGTAACATTATGTTATGTAACTGTACAGGTACCGACCACCTACATGACAGAAATATATTTATTATATTACATTAGGTCATTTAGCAGACGCTTTTATCCAAAGCGACATACAAGGTCAGCACAGGGTTAATCACAGCATCCCTGGAGCAATGAGGGTTAAAGGCCTTGCTCAAGGACCCACATTGGTAACTTCAGTGGAGCTGGGATTTGAACCCCCAACCTTCAGATTGATAGCCCAACGCCCTGACCACTGAGCTACCACACCCCTGTTACATCGTTAACCATTATATGGCTAACGATACGATAAAGAGAGTGTCATTTCAAATAGTGGCTTTGCATGTATTCATTTAGTGATTCAGCCTAATTAGTAAGAAATATATAAAGGATGCTCATATACAATTCATGATTATAGTGCAATATGAAAGCTGATGTTTTATAAGGTCTGTGAAAACCCACAGAGTAGTGAAGCACTGGATAGTGGGCCTAAATTACTAAATGGACTAACAATTACAGTTGGTAGAAATCAATCTGACGAGCACTTTCCTGTTTTGAACTAATATAATAATAGCATGATCTTTAACTTTATAATGCTCTTTTATATTCCACATCACTGCTAACCCAATTAGCTTTATACAGCACTTTATATTTCTATACAAAGCTTGTTCAAAATGTAATGCACCACGTTGTTTTTTTATCTTCAGCCATGAAAATGTCAACAAAATGGAATTTTAAATGTTTAAATATGTTTATGCTGTGTGTGTCTGAAGTTTTAAGTCTATCCACTAGATGGTAGAGCTGTACAACCATCACAGAACAGATATCATTCAGCTTAAATCTACTTAAATGTTCCATCTTCTGTACTTTTTACTCAGAACCATGAGTTCACAGACGAGCTGACCTACAGTGAGATGTGTATGACGGAGTCGGTGGGATTTCGCACCAGCCGCAGCACATCGTTGTCCAGTCAGCAGGGTGTCTCAACCTCTTGCTGTCCACGACGGGCAAAGAGAAGAGCCATCCGCCTGGCTAACTCCACTGTATCAGTGAGCCGGGGCAGCATCCAGGAGCTTGACACACTGCATGTGCACAAGAGCCCATCTGTCCCTCAGAGGTAGACATCACAGTTCATACCTGCAAAAAAAATCATCATAGCTGTTCATAGTGACCTTAAGCCCAGAGGGAAGATCTTTAAATTACTTTATTCATTCAGATAATGTATTTTTTTTTATTAGTATTATTATAATGATTGCCACTTTCATTATTGATGTCTGATAATAAACCAAGTCTTCAAGTCTCTATTAATCAATTAACATTGTATTTTTACTGTTTGAAGACAGCACATCTTTTAAAGTCAGGGCAGTATTTTTGTACCTGACTCGGGTTTATGATGAGTTGTTGTAAGACCTTTCTAGCTATATTTATAGAATCATAAAACGTGGGAACAAAGACTTTTAATGCCTTCCAAACGTCATTTTCAGTAATAAAAATAAGTGCTGACTTCTGTCTGACATACTGTATAATCTCACAGCACAAGATACTGACTCCCTCTAATGGCATATTAGTGTAATTACAGTGCATACAATTGTTTTTTTATAGAAAAAGTGGAACATTTTGTAAAATGTAACAATTTTCTTAAACCTCACTACCATGACAGATGTTTGTTTTTTCACTTTTTTGTATACACTTATACATTGTGTTGCACCAGATGGTATTACATGTAGATCATACTGCTGTTTAAGGGGAAATTCCATTAAGTTCAGATATTGAAAAAAGTAAGTTATAACTAAAGATGAACTTTATGATTTCAATTTTAACTCCAGACACGGATTTAAATTTATTTGAAAAGTTCAGTTATATGACTTAAACCTATTTGGCTGATTAGTTAAACACAATTATATTAAAAAAATACATCAATACATCACGTTTTCTTGATTGTACCATATTGTTTAGTTTGATGTTAGGTTTTGTATGACAGTATAACAACCTTAAATCTTGACTTAATGTCTTGCACAGTCGCTCCAGCCTGAATGCCAGGACCGAGGACTTAAAGTTAAACTGCGAGCAGCGAGACTTTACAGCAGCTATAATTAGCATTCCCACTCCTCCCGCCAACACACCAGACGAAAGCTTGCCATCGTCACCTGCCAACCGGGAAATCCTGCGCAACTCTCGAGGCTCCTTCAGTCATGAGACTGTCAAAATCTCCTCCTTATAACATAACACATCCAAGCACAGTACTTTTCTCCAATGCACAAACAAAAGGAGGGCGCATTTCATCGTAGACAAAACAACGAAAAAACTGTCTTTAAAAAAGACACCTGGCTACTGAGAAACCCTGGAATACTCTCCTGAAAACGAGCAAGTAGCAACAGAGACAATGTTCTGAAGCAAGTTTAACTGCAGCATCTTTTTTTTTGGAGGATATTTTGAGCTCTAGGACAATAATTGCTTTACAGACCTGCCAAGCTACTGTATTTCAAATGACTGTCTTTGGGGGAAAACAAAGGAAGGACAAATCTATTTCCAGAAATGTTTTTGATAAAGCTACACTGGATGTAATAGGAAGGAGGATTTGCAGAACGGTTATTAAGAGTGTAAAGAGACACAATTATATTCCTATATAGTTCTATCTTTAAGAAAAGAGAGACATCTGAAACTGTATTTGGCAATAGTTGCATTTACAGAAAAATAATTTATGTAAATGATTGGGACAGAGAAGATCAATGTATAAATATATAATATAAATATGTATATGTGTATGTTAATTTGTATCATACCTCACATGCATCGTCCAGTCTTACCAAAAATATGGTCAGTGCCACCCTACTCAGGCATGCATGCTATTGTGCAGTAGATTGCATAGAATGAAGCAGCTGAGATGCTGAGATTTCCACCTATGTTTTGCATGAAGATTCCCCTATTTGGTTTTTGTTTTATTGATCTGTCACTGGTGGGATAAAAAGAGAAAGAGAGCGAGAGAAAGAAAATCCAAAATACACAGAAAAAAAAGAAAAGTTCCAAAAAATAGGCATGCTATTTGCAAAACCCTCCATGTAGATGTACAGTACATGTACATATGTAAGAGGAAGTGTAAGATGAATCCAGAGGATACGACTCATGTACATTAATCACAGATATGCATGGATACCGCTGTAGGTATGATCCTTATTTTCTTTCATTTCAAACAGTCTGTCCTTTAAAAAAAAATAATAACAAGATTTTAAAGTTTTTACCTTTTACTGTTAAGATAATGATGGATAAAAAGGGATTAACCACTGAATGCATAGCGTAATATGTTTATAAAATTTATTTATTTGATTATTCGTTTCTGGCTCTGTGATTCTCAGTAGATCTGCCTGAGCTTTCCAATTAATTGATTGTTAAAACAATTTTCAACTCATTTGAATCCAGCTGGCAATAAGGTGAACCATAATGTGTTGACTACATCATCAAACACTAATTCCTGATTTATTTCTTACCCACATCATTCTTTTTTATCATATGTTCGTCGTTGAATTGTTTTCGGGCAGGCGTGCTCAAACAGCTGCCTTTTTTTCAGCATACACAGACCGTATGAACAGGAGGAGGATGGATGAATGTTCAAACTGAAAAGCACAGAAGTGTACAGTCTATTTCACCAATAAAATGAAGCAGACTCAAAACCTGCATGTTTCTGGCTTCGTGTGTTCAGGTATGCATAATGTCTCTGCGAAACTCAAGTGAGATCAGATAGGTTTATTCTTTTATTCTTTATTTATTAATTTTATTATTTTTGGGACAATTATTTACGGTACTATAAAATCGTTTAAATCGGTATTAAGTGTCTACTAAGTGTCAGGACTCTGATCTCACATTAGTGCTGATGTAGTGTGATTAATAATCACTAATCTCCTAACTACACAGATATGTATTATAATGATGTATCAATTATGTATCAATTTCTATCAGACACAAAACACTTTGCACAATGTTCATACAGTTTCTGAAACTATTTGCCTGCCATTCTCATATAAGGGCTTCATGAAGTTCAGCAAAGCCATATCTAAGCCAGAAGTAGCCAACACCCCTATGTTATCTGGAAAATATAACTTTTACAATTGAACAATTAACTTAATGATAGGTTTGACAATCAAGTTGTAATTTTAGACATGGGGGTCCAGACTTTTGCATAAGATTATATATTTGTTTCTTTTTTTTCTGGTTCTTTGTCTGGCTTTAACTGAATTATTGTATCTTGTTAAAATTTGTTTATGAAAGAAATGGTAGGGTTATGTAAAATATGCTCAAATAATCAGCTTTGTCATTTTTATTACCGTCCACAAAAAGTGCTTTCAGAGAGCATTTTCCATTTATCACGTCTCTTAATGGAGCGTCGGCGCCTCATACTATTTTTAGTGCTTCTCTCTCTCTCGCTCTCTCAATTCAATTCAATTTGCTTTATTGACATGACAAATCGACAATTTTTTTTTATTGTCAAAGCACAATATATATATTGTGTATATAAGTTACATATAAAGAAATTAAGTTACATATAAAGAACTACACACACTCTCACACACTCACTAACTCTCTTTGCAAACTGAAAAACCACAAACCCACTGCACCTTCAACCTTACTTCCTCTAAACTAGCACTTCACATCACACTTCTCATGTTATGTGATATTCAAACCACAAAGTGGATAATCTGTAATTTTAGACTATGAATACATTGAATTTTAAAAATTAAACCTGACCAGAATCACATTCCTGATGTAGATGTGTGAATTATCACCTTTCAGCGAATAATAAATGTTGCCTAGATTACTATTTAAAAGAAATAAAAAAAAATAAAAAAAACCTGCATATGTTAAATTTCTTTATCCTAAATTCTGCTTGTGAAGTATAAAATTTGGTAGAAAATGGGCAATTTATCAATATAAACCAAAAATAATTAATTACTGCTTATTAGTTAACTAATTGGTAATTTTAATTGATTTATGTGTGTCATCTGCGATGAACAATTGTGCAAAGTTTCAGCTTAATCACATAACGAGAAGTGGGTGAAATACCATTTAAAAACTTTTTACCGGACACACAGACAAACAGATGAAGCTAATATGGGGGGGGGGGGGATAAAAATGTGGAGATTTTTACACCCTTTAAAACAAAACAGTAATAAATCTAACTTTATTAAATAATAATGTTTGCACAAGGACCAGTGGTCTGAATGATTGAGTAAAATTTGCAGCCAAGCCAGCGGAAGTACCAAAAGCTTAGGTTCAAAAGCAAAAAAAACGATGTCATATTAAATCATTTAAAAAAAATAGCTCATAAAATAAATTATAATACATTTAAGACAAACTAATACATTTAAAGCAGAAGACTTTGGCATGGAATTGTATTTTATATGATTATATATGTTATTAAATGGACCCAGAAATTAAAATCTATGCAAAACGATACTATAGTATAATATGAATAAATATTTTAAGTAAGCTAACTGTGTGTGACTGTAATATAAAGTTAATCACATGACAGATGTCTTTTTTTTTTGTCAGCGTGACATCACACAGAGTTTATAAGCAGGTGAATTTGCTTTCTGGCCCTCTTTGCCTCTCTTCTTTAATAGCCATGTGGTTCCTTTTCTTATATCTGCATATTTTGACTCTGCAAGGTAAGTTAACTTTTCAAAATCACGCTATAAACCTTTAAACTGGACAACACAGTAAATTATATACAAGTTTATATTTTTGTTCTGGAAATGTAAAATAAAAACTTCAAGGAAAAGTGAAAATAATAATGTAATATTATAAACTTATGATAAAACTCTCAACTTAATTTTTTTTTAATGTTTTTATTAGACCTATAGATTAACGTAACAAACATAATACATTTACATTTACATTTAGTCATTTAGCAGACGCTTTTATCCAAAGCGACTTACAAATGAGAACATTACATGAGAACATGAGAACCAACTATACTGTAAATTCATCATTCCTGATTGTTATTTGATGCTGCGCCCCCCCCCCCCTTTTTTTTCTTTTCCCTACAACAGGTATTTGTTAATGCGTCTTTAGTAGTTTCTTAAAACTGCTTAGTGATTCTGCCTTATGGACAGAGTTGGGAATATTGTTCCACCGTTTTGCAGTGGTGAATGCCACATTAACATAATAACTAAAAATAAATAAATAAATAAATAAAATAAATAGTGAAAGGTGTTTAAAAATTCTAAAATCAATTTTTTTTAAACTTAATGACTATTATTTGTTAATAATGTTAATTATATCACATAAAGATTTGCATATACGCATTTTAATTTAATAATAATAATAATAATAATAATAATAATAATAATAATAATTATTATTATTATTATTATTATTATTATTATTATTATTATTATTATTATTATCAAAGACATATATGGATTGGCACTCTTCCTGCCCAGCGCCCGAAATGTTTTCCCCTGAATCGGCATGGGGAACAGCACTGGGACCTATGATCAAGATTATGAGATGAAATAATAATAAATTTAGTTATTCATTTTTTTAACCTATTCTCATAAAACATAATGTGTTTTGGGCTGTTGATAATATAAATCACCTTAAATATTTCCTCATGTGTTGTTCGTAAAAAATCATTTTATTGGGAATCTCAAAAAAGCATCACACCAGACAAAAGAAATAATAATTCAACAAAAAGATTTTTTTTGTCTCTAATTCACATAAAACTCTAGTGGAAGTAAATAAATTGATAAAATACCATAAATTAATTAAAAACAATCCAGAAAGTATTCAAAAGTTTCTGGATTACTCACTATACTTTTTTTCATTCAATCAATCAATCAATCAATCATTTATTTAGATGTTCTTTAATGTCTTTGTTTTACTTTTTTTTTTTAATAATTTACATCTTTTAAATTTTAACCATTTTATTTACTATATCACATTTCAATTTTATGTAAAATATACAAGTGTATTTTAAAGATTCAGTATAAATGGCATGTATATTAGTATTATAATCAAAACTCTTAATATTTTTAAGACCAATATATTTTTATTATTTTTATTAATTATAAAAAAAACTCATTATAAATACATATCTGTAAACATCAATTTATGCAAACTGCTGATATCACAAAAGTTTTCAATATTCAATATTAAATAAATTGTATTTATTTAAACAGTAAGTATAAAACAAAACAGGAAAATGTCTTAAATAGCATATAACGAGAGATATAAGAATAATTTAACTGTTTTTTTTTTTTATTTAACTGAACACAGAGTTTCAAAGTTTGTAATATTATAACTTAATGTTAAAGCCGAGCATCTGAAATATATTTGGCAATTTTTTAAATCAATTATAATAAAAAAAAATACTTCAATTGATTTTTATTGTACTGATTCTAGATAAAAAATTTAAAAGCTCTGTACTAAGTTTGTTGACATAAACTAAATTTTAACAAATGTTATTTAAGGGAATATAGCTGACTCGATTTAGATGCATATTATGTCATTGGTTTAATGGACATAAACCAAATTTTTGGTCTTATTCTTTTTGTATAAATGCCTTACACTTACTAACAGTTTATCTATTAAGAGCTCATCGCAAGATGTGCATAAAATAAGTTATACTTAATAAATGATCACTGTGTGATATCCTCTCTGATGCTAACCTCAGTGGAAGTTTTGTGTGTAGTTTGTGTATATTGTGTTTCCAATGTGATGCAGAGTTTGATTTGGGCTGCTTAGTGGTTGAACTGAAACTTCTGCAGGCTGACTCAAACTTATCAAAAAATCTGCAGCGGTATGCAACTCTGTTAGGTGCAGAGAGCTGATGGTCTCACATTGATACGGTTTGGGTTTCAGCAGAACTCATGGTTAACCACTGATTTTAGAATTTCCTTACATGCATCTCTTCCAGCTCAGCTCAGCTCACCTGCAGAACTGGCTTAGTAACGGTGCCCTGCAGTTAAGAGAGCTTTACAGGATCACTGCAAAAAAAAAAAAGATCCAGATATTCATGAAAGCAAAATGAAGTCATTTTTGTGACTTAAATTAGTTGTTATTGGCCTACAATCATCATCCAGGGGGTAGAACATTTCGGGCGCTGGGCAGATACACCCAGGACAGGGTGCCAATCCATTGCTCGACTTGCACTAACTGACCCATTATTATTATTATTATTATTATTATTATTATTATTATTATTAAATGTATGTCTGCATTTTATTTTCAGCACAAGACCGGATTGCTTTGCATGGAGGTTCCAACCCATGTAAGGGCCGTTTGGAGCTTTACCATGATGAAAAATGGGGGGTGGTGGGCTACCATAAATGGAATGACAAAAATAGTGTGGTGGTGTGTAAATCCTTACACTGTGGAAACCATGTAAAATCTGCGCATACTGGTTATAAATACACAAACCGTTCATTGGATATCATCTGGATAGATGAAGTGAAGTGTCGCGGTACAGAGCCCAGTCTGTGGAACTGCAGTTATACAGATTGTGATCTCAATAAATGCAACCTTGATTATTCCGTTGAGGTTGAATGTTCAGGTGGGTGGTTTTCAGTCTTTAGTGTACAGAAGAATCTAATATATTTATTTTTATTTATAAATAATGGATAATACTTTTTTTTAGTATGTATAGTGTTGTAAGTGTAATAATATAATATAGTAATAATAATGTGGATTTTTTTGTAGAATGCAAACACTGAAATATTTCTGGTTTGTATCACAGATGCTAGTATTCTTAAAGTGAATGGCTGGATGGATCAGTGTGCTGGTGCTGTTCAGTTTAACACAAACAATGGCACCGCTAGTGTCTGTACTGATGGCTTGAGTGAGTTTAATCCGTTTAATTTTTTTAGAGTTTCTACAGCACTTCTTAATATCTATATGTTTGGGTAAAGCAAAATTATGGTATTTTTCAAAATCGAACAGCTGTATGAATATTAAATGATTTTCTGTTAAAACATAAACAGCGGGCGGCACGGTGGCTTAGTGGTTAGCACGTTCGCCTCTCAGCGCTAGGGATTCCCGGTTCGAATCCCCATCTGGGTGGAGTTTCCATGTTGTCCCCGTGTCCTCGTGGGTTTCCTCCGGGTTCTCCGGTTTCCTCCCACAGTCCAAAAACATGGATCAAGTCAATTGAGTTCTCTAAATTGCCCCATATAGAGTTTGTTTTAGAGTGTGTGAGTTTGTACCCAGCGATGGATTGGCGCCCTGTCCTGGGTGTATCTGCCCAGCGCCCGAGACATTCTCCCCTGGATGGGCATGGGGAATTATCAACATAATTTTGTCAAATTTGGGAGAGTAATACTATTTAACTGTTCTATGTTTTTTTTTTCTATTTTAGATAGAATGTGATGTTTTTATACCTTTAAAATGGGTGGGGGGGGGGGTAGCTCAGTGGTTAGGGTGTTGGGCTATCAATCTGAAGGTTGGGGGTTCCTTGAGCAAGGCCCTTAACCCTCATTGCTCCAGGGATGTTGTGATTAACCCTGTGCTCACCTTGTAAGTCGCTTTGGATAAAAGCGTCCAATAAATGACCAAATGTAAATGTAATGTAAACTAAATTCAATATTTAAACATTGGATTTCTCACAATGAATTTCTTATTTAGGTGAAACTGAATTAAACATGCTGTGCATGGAGCTTGGGTGTGGTCAGCATCTTAAGTCTCCTGAGGCAGGAATGTACGAGGGCCAAACGATATCACACAATGTAACTCTTACATGTATCGGCGATGAAACTTTCTCGTGGCAGTGTGCTAACCAATCGAAAAACTGCACCAATGAAGCCAACATCATCTGTTCAGGTAAGATATAACCAAAGATGTAAACCTGGAGACAAGGCTGTGTATTAAATGTTTTTATAGTTTCAATTCCTTGAACTTACCTATATAACTATATTTTATAATCCACTATCTTTTTTCTCTGATTTGTGACTTCCATTCTATATTCTTGCTGTTTTGTCGATGTCCAAAATATTTTTTTGGTTTGTGTGCTTATGCTGATTAACAATATTAAGTTTACCTCATAAATATGTGCTGTACTTCATTCTTACACTTTTATTTATTAACAGGATCACAAAACCCTCAGTAGAACCTATTACTTAAATGGGTTTAGATTTCAGTACACTGTAATCGTTATACAGACATGTTGTTGTTAATCTAACTCTGCTGTTAGTAACTCTTTAAGAGCTTTTGTCTGTTCAGGTTACAGTCGTTACCGATTACATGGTGGTGGAAAAAATGTCTGTACTGGAACTCTGCAGAGGAAAGGCACTGAACAGCATGCCAAGTGGATTTCGGTTCCCAGTCATAGAATCGATTCTCAGAAAGTGTGTAATATATTGGGTTGTGGAAGCTTGGTCAGTTATGATAATACTACCCAAATCCTTACATGTTCAGGTAAGCAGGGTTTTTCCTTGAATTGCAAATGTTAGAAATTTGTACAGTAAACTGGAGGAAGAAGTTTTTGTGAGTTCTAATTTTAGGACAAACGAAGTCAATGTTTTCAAGATTTTCTAGATTCTATATTTCGCCCATATGTTCTAATGCTTTTTGTTTGTTGTTAGTAATTTAGGGCCTGGTAAATGAAGCATTTTGTTAAACAAGCTTAAATCTAAGTCCAATTGTCCACATTATGTCTTGCAGATGACATCAAGGTTGAACTGCTTACTAATAATAAACCTTCTACGTGTTACGGGGAGATCCATATAAAAGTGAACTCATCCTATCATGGTGTATGCGACAATAAACAGACCATGGATCAGAGCATTACAACTGAACAAAGCAATATTGCTGCGGTGGTGTGTCGGGAGCTAAACTGTGGTGAATTTGTCACTGCTATGATGGGTTCCGTCAAAACCAATGGTTTAGTCAGTCATGTTTACTGTAAAGGAGACGAAGGCTCGCTGTGGGAGTGTCTGCGTAAAAAATCTGCAGTCGACTCCTGTAAAACCAACAAAATTGTGTGCAAAGGTAAGAGGTATCGTTATTGTGTGAAAAGACTGTAACATGGCCACGCAGTTCATGTTCAGTGGTGTGCATGGTGTTGATATGATAATGGCTCAGATGCACAGTGAGTGTGTATGTCCAGTGTTAAACATTGTTTACTAGTGAATTAGATAACCTAACCCTGAAGAGATGCACTCCAGGTGTGATTTTAATACTACATGAATATTAGTTAAGCTCATTCCGTCTTGATTGCAGGTTCACTAGACGTGCGTCTGATTCATGGATTGGATAGGTGCTCTGGTGAACTTAACGTGCAGTTTGGTGGAACCTGGTGGAGTATGAACAGTAGATATTGGTTGGACGAGAACTCCAACACTGTATGCAAGCACCTTAACTGTGGCACCTCAGCTGTTAAAAATCAGGAACGCTTTGTTCGAAGCACCAGTAGCATTTTGAATTGGGAACTTAAGTGCAACAGCGCCGTCAACAATATAAGCAAATGTTTAATGACTAAAGGTTCTCCCTATGGAGCAGCTTTCATTGGCACCGTCAACATCATCTGCAAAAGTATGATCTTATTTAATATATTTTAAATTTATTTTTTATCTTATTTAATATACATTTTGTAAGTGGAAGTTATTATTTTATGGTTGTGGACACCATAATAAGTCTATTCTGTTGAATGGAGGGGCAGTTGTAGGTTAAGGAACAAGTTTTGCGATCTCAAGGTCCCCGGATCGATTCCTGGTCCCACCAAGTACTATGGCTAAAGTGCCCTTAGGCAAGGCACTTAACCCTAGTTACTCCCTTGGTGTACCGCTCTGGGCACATGTGCTCTGGGCACATGTACTCTCATTGTGTGTGTGTGTGTGTGTGTGTGTGTTTGTGTGTGTATATATATATATATATATATATATATATATATATATATATATATATATATATATATATATATACAGTTGTGATCAAATTTATTCAACCCCCAATGCTGCGAAGGGTTTTATGGAATTCAGTGCACATTTGTAATTGTGTTCATAATGAAATCTTACAAGGACTTGTTAAAGAACTAAATGCAACTAAGATAGCATCAATTGTTTTTGTCATAAAGTATTAAATGGCCTTTTTGTGATTTCTTCATTGACACAATTATTCAACCCCTTTACAACTACCACTCATAAGAACAGAGGTTCATTCCAGTGTTTTCAATCAGGTATTGAAAACACCTGTGGATGTCAACGAGCAGCAATAAAGCATGATAAGCACCAATTAGGCAGATTTAAAAGGACTGTGATACTCAGCTCCTTCTAGACATCTACTGGTGTGTTTACAAGCATGGTGAAGGCAAGAGAATGGTCCCAGAAGACAAGAGAAGAGGTTATTGCTCTTCACAAGAATGGCAATGGATATAAAAAGATTGCGAAGTTGTTAAATATTCCAAGAGACACTATCGGAAGTATCATTCGCAAGTTCAAGTTAAAGGGCACAGTGGAAACGTTACCTGGTCGTGGCAGAAAGAAGATCCTGACCGCGACTGCTGTGCGCTACCTGAAGCGTAATGTGGAGAAAAAATCCCCGCGTGACTGCTAAGGAACTGAAAAAAGACCTGTCAGATGTGGGCACTGAAGTTTCAGCTCTGACAATAAGGCGCGCACTGCATAACGAAGACCTCCATGCCAGAACTCCCAGGCGCACCCCCTTGCTGACTCCAAAGAACAAGAAAAGTCAACTGCAGTATGCCAAAAGTCATGTGGACAAGCCACAAAGGTTTTGGGACAGTGTACTGTGGTCAGATGAAACTAAATTAGAACTGTTTGGGACAATGGACCAGCGCTATGTTTGGAGGAGGAAGAACCAGGCTTATGAACAAAAGAACACCTTGCCTACTGTGAAGCATGGCGGGGGGTCAATTATGCTTTGGGGCTGTTTTGCTTCTAATGGTACAGGAAAGCTTCAACGTGTGCAGGGTACCATGAATTCCCTTCAGTACCAGGAGATCTTGGAGGAAAATGTGATGGAGTCAGTCACAAACCTGCGGCTTGGGAGACGTTGGACCTTCCAACAGGACAATGATCCGAAGCACACATCCAAGTCCACTAGAGCATGGTTGAACATGAAAGGCTGGAACATTCTAGAGTGGCCATCGCAATCACCAGACTTAAATCCAATTGAGAACCTCTGGTGGGACCTAAAGAAGGCAGTTGCAGTGCGCAAGCCTAAGAATGTGACTGAACTGGAGGCTTTTGCCCATGAAGAATGGGCTAAGATACCCATAGGTCGCTGCAAGACACTTGTGTCAAGCTATGCTTCACGCTTGAAAGCTGTCATAACTGGAAAAGGATGTTGTACTAAGTACTAAAAAATAATGTCACTAGGGGGTTGAATAAAACTGATAATGATGTGAGCACAGTAAAGACATTTGTGGTTATTCCATCATAAATATTATGTTATATTTGACTAATTTATAAGTGCCTCTTTGATGTAATTTTAAATAAGATGACTGAAATGATCCAAATCAATGTCAAACTGGCCAAAACACTTTATTTCAGTGGGGGTTGAATAAATTTGATCACAACTGTATATATGTATCCTCTGTGTGTAAGCATGTTAGGCATTTTATCACTTACATTTTATCCATTTTCCAATCAAATACATATAGTTTTGGTTGAACACAGTGTAGATCCTTAAGAGCATGTTTGATAACTATGCGTTTATATAATTATATGCTCATTTGAATCCCTTATCTTTATACAGAGGGCTGGAATTTGTTCCTCAAATTCAAAGAAACTGAGTATGAAGTGACAACAGATTCCAACTGCACGGGAAACACAACCTCACATTTCAACTGCACTACGTTCAACACCACACGGACCAAGGTGTCCTACAAAGGTACAGTGAGTTTTTAATCCACCTCTGTCCTTTAATGTCCATTTTGCTTATATGTATAGCATATATATTTTTGCTGAGAGTGACTATTTCACTCCATCGTTTCACACCACAATTCCACTGACTTACAGTTTATAACGACAGAAATCCACTATTACCAATTAAACCTACAGTATAAGCAATAGAAACTATGCCAGTACATTTATTAAAAAAATAAATAAATGAACTTTCAGGTATTTGTTATTTCTTTGCAGACTCAGTGGAAGTGAGCTTGCAGAACGATGCTGGTGAAAGGTGCTGGGGGAAGGTGATGGTGCGTGTGAATGAGGTGCACAGAGGAGTGTGCCAGGACACCTGGAAAGAGGCACATTCGACAATGCTGTGTAGACTCCTGGGTTGCGGAGAGGTGATTAAAGGGCGCTATCTCGGTTCGAGAAACAATTCATTCAGCATAGGCAGCCTGCACTGCACGGATTCCGCTCAGGACTTCAGTCAGTGCAACTATGTGTTGGTGAAAAACACTTCCACAAACTGTAAGGAGGCAGCCTACATTTCCTGCAGAGGTAATTATCAGAGTAATACCATGAAGTTTTTATTATATTTAGGCACTATTCTCATTAGCACCACACAGCTGCATTCTGGGAAGAGAGGCAAAGCAATTTTGGTTTGTTCTGTTATTATTGCTGTTTATTTCCCACCTTTAATTGTCTTTTATAATGATTACTTTTGAAGTATTAAGAATCTTATTTTATTATCTTAAACCCTTAGTCTTTTACTTGGGTCGCAGGGGGGTTTCCCATACCCATCCTGGGAGAACCTTTCCATGCACACACACACACAGACACACACACAATGCAAATTAGATAGGGGCAATTTAGAGCAGCATATTCACTTTGAATCTATGTTTATGGACTTTTGGGGGAAATCGGAGAACCTGGCGAAACGCATGAAGACACGGGGAGGACATTGCACCAGCACTGAGCGGCAGATGTGCTAACCACAATGTCACTGTGCGGCCCTGTGTTCATAATAATGCCAATAATAAAATTCAAATAGTAACAGTGTATAATATTGCACTTATGTTTGTAATAATGTCTGAAGGTAACAGAACAATAACATTTTAAACACGGAAACAGAAGCTATTTTAGCAGTTGCTTCATGTGGATCTAATGTTTTACTTATAAGTAACTATAACTTCTTAAATTGTTTCCAGAGAGCATAAAAGACAGGCTTTGGGATCCACGAGATAAATGTGCCGGACGAGTTGAAATATTTTTCCACGGAGACTATCATCCATTGTGCAAGGAAAGCGTCAGCAAAGAACTTCAGAATGAAATCTGCAGGAAAGAGAACTGTGGGAAACCCCTTGGTTTTGATGCAGCTTTGAATCACGCTTTTTTAACCAGTGGGATGAAATTCGACAAGTGTGAAAACTTCTCTTCCACATGTAATTTTTATCGCAGTACCTGCACCATCGGTCATCTCACCTGCACAGGTATTAATACACACCCGGCTGGTTCGGCCTGTTTCCCATTTTAGGGGTAACCATGTGTGTACATTATATATGTGAATACTTTAATAAAGACATCATTTAATCTCAATCCAAAACTAATTTTAAGTTTTACTTAACAAACATTAATTCAAGATGCTTATAAATATAGTGATCAGAAATGGCCAAACATTTATATAAGGCTTTGTATTAATGTTTACTCATATTCAGCTCACATACTTTTTAATTCTTAGCTGTGTATAATCAGATGTGTGGCCACTTTACTTTATTTATCAGGTTGGAGGAGGATGCTCCTCACAAGCATACAGAAATCCTGTTCAGGTCGTGTGTATGGGAAGGATAATTCGGGGCTTTATGCTGTGAGCAGTGAAGGATGGAGTAAACAAGGAGGTAATATGCTGTGTAGCTACCTGAATTGTGGGTCATTCATTAAGTACGAAAATGTTACATCACAACCAGACAAGCCCTTGTGGAACAGAACTTACAGCTGCACCAGTAATCACACAAGAATCTGGGACTGTGAGGTTAACAGAGTACCACTGGCACAACCTCTCCTCAGCATCACCTGTAAAGGTAATTACATTCTTCTTGTTGTCAGAATTATTCGGTTCAGTCAAAAATTAAATAGGATTTAAGATATTATTGGTAGATGCAATTAAAATGTAATTTATCACTCAGTTATTATTGCTATTATTACCTATGACTAATTTGGCTGGTCTGTTACTAAAGCAATGAGACATTCGAGGTTGTGCATTACTGGAAAAAGTTATGGTTGGGTCCGACACAAAGCAAAAGGCAATTATACCTTTTTGCTGTGATTTATTCACAATAATGCACAACCTTGACTTAACGCATTGATTTATCCCTAGGGTTATAAAAACACTTAATAAAAAATAAAGTTTAATTGCTATGTATGTTATTTCAAAACTAAATTATTACTAAACTGGTCTCCCATGACATGATCTAGTCCAGTTTTTAAAGTGAACATTGGTTGCTAAGCAACGGGATACCGGCTTTGTATCACTTTGTATCAAACTTTTAAATAGAAACTGACACATTGATCTGAATTGATACGAATGTGAAGCAGTCAAATTATACAAATTATTGTCAATGATTAAACTACAGTGTGTGTGTGTGTGTGTGTGTGTGTGTGTGTGTGTGTGTGTGTGTGTGTGTGTGTGTGTGTGTGTGTGTGTGTGTGTGTGTGTGTGTGTGTGTGTGTGTGTGTGTGTGTGCTAAACTACAGAGAATCAACATGTGCACCTCTCAAACTGTTCCGGTGTGGTCAAGATAAATGAACAGGAGAGGATGTGTGAATCTTCTTCTCAGGATAAACAGAAACATAGCCTTAAAGAGCTCTGCCATCAGCAGGGTTGCAGCTGGTTTCTTGAAACCTGGTCCACTCCACATAAAGGTAAAGCACGGTACTACGACTGCACAGGTGAAGAGAACTTCTTAAATCAGTGTGGCTACCGGATCGATAATTGTGAGAAAATTGTCTCAGTCGCATGTGCAGGTAAGCCGCTGATGTCTTATATATTATATATTACCTTCATAGTAAAGTTAAGGGTAATGCATTTCATTTCATAGTTTTATGAAAAATGTAATTAAAATAAATGTTGACTTTTTTTAACATTGTGAATCTGATATACATCATAATGCAGTAACTCCTACTATTCCTTACAGGAGCAATTCAGTTTAAATTCAGTGAGTATTGTGGAGGTGAACTGGAGGTGTCTTATGGAGAAGGTTGGAAACCTGTCTGTGGTTTTGATGATGAGAAAGCTGCACGACTCTTATGCTCACAAAAAAAGTGCGGAGATTTAAAACACTTTACAAAAGTGGATATAGAAAACAATATGAACTGGACGTTAAAGTGTAACTCTACATCTAAAGATGTAACAAACTGCTTAAGGCCAGATTCATGCCAAAGTAGAACTCAGGCCCAAATTATATGCAACGGTATGTTGTAGTTTTAATTATTGTTTTTATTTTGTTTTCCTAAATTTAATTGAATAGAATGAATACAATATATTTAACCCGTTTTGATTTTTTTTTCTGTTGCTAAAATATATATTTTAGAATTATTTATTAATGATAATTCTGCATGTGTACTAAGGTACAATGTTTGCATTTAACATTTAGAATTAACATTTAACATTTAGTCAGTTAGCAGACATAATTCTCCAAAGCGACTTACAAATGAGAAAAGCACAAGTCAAATTTGATGTATCTAAGGTTTCCTTAAATTGCTTTATTATATATGTATCTAATATACCTTAATTAATTGTGATCCTAATTGTGTTTAATAGTGTGTAATTAGTTAAGCATTGTGTTTGGATAGACTAAATCGAATCCTCTGTCTAATTATAATCTGTGTAAATTACAGATTATAATACAAATAACACAAAAACCAACATTGGTCTTATTGCTGGATTGGTGATAGTGCTCATATTTTTGCTTGCAACTCCAATTGTGATATTTAAGAGGAAACTACTGATTTTATGTAAGTAACATATCTAACACAAAATTCACACATTGTTCAGGTTCACTTTGTTTATTTGGTAAATCAGTGAAACAAAAGTAATAAGCTTTTATTCAGCCACATTTGCATGCAAATATAGACATGCCAGTATAGAAGTAACCACTAGGTGGTGATGTTGAATTATCCTGCATTTGTTTGCTTTTGATTTGTTTCTTTGTTCTTGCTTTTATTTCATGATCTTTTCTCTGTAACTGACCACAGATCATCACAGTAAACCTTTATTTATGCATTTTCTTGAGCATTTTAATTTGAGAAGCATATATTTATTAACAGAAGACTGTATTTTTGCACCAGCATAGTTCTCTAATAGTATAGTATGATTCTAAGTTTATCAGTTTGAACATGTTTTTATAAGATGATGTTCTTTTTCTAAAAACATATATTTCTTTATTATTAACAGTACGATTAAAGTCTTCACCTAAAGACAGTGACGTGGAGCTTAGCAGCGATAATGACAGAGGTGAATTCATTGTCTCAAAAACGAGAACAAAAATGTATGCTGCATTGTTATTAAAATGACATAACATTTCTACATATGTATAAAATTGTGATGAAAATAATACTATGGTATAATATACTAAGAAATGTTATAATATGATAGAATAAAAGTATAATACGAAAAAATATTATGAGTTATACTGTATAAAAAAAAATAGAAATGCATATTAAAATATAAGAAATTTGTGAAAAAGGGTCCCAAACAAACGTATGAGCAAAATTAGGAATATTTATTACGTTTTACATTACATAAAAACCTTATCTCTTTATACTGTATGTATATGAACATTGTTTTGTATCTTCGTATATTTTTTTTTCCTTTTCATTAAACCAGAGCTTCCAGCTATACAAGAAGAAGAGAACCAGAGCGTAAGTGGACTCTCCTCCAGAACAGAATATGATGACGTTAATGAAGAACATATCAGCAGTGTGGCCAACAGAGATGCTTCTGTTCCATTCCTTCCATCCAAAACTTTCGGAATACAGACTAACGTAGAGCGGCATGAAGCTGGTTCAGGTCTGTCCCAAATAATATTATGTTCAACATTTTTTTTTCTGGTGAAATTATTTTAAAAAAAATATGGAAAACATCTCATCTTATCTTCTGCTTAATCCTGTGCTAGGGACTAGGGTTGTGGGGTGTTCCCCATGCCCATCCAAGGCAGATACACCCAGGACAGGGCACCAATCCATTAGTGGGCACAAACTCACTGGGCAATTTCAAGCAGCAACATTACTTATTCATGTCATATAATATCTGTAATTTTTAATTTTGTGTTTGCAGATGAACTGACTCATGTGGATGAGGAGCAGGAGGAGCAGGAGGAGTATGATGATGTAGAAGTTGAGTTCAGTAATAAGAGGGAAAGCCTTAGTCTGCCCAATCCATCTGAAGATTCAGCATTACTGCCCTCTGCCAATCAAACTGAGTCCCAGGAAGATGATTAATAAACATAATCTTTACATTTTAAATGAGTTAGGGTTCTAACAAGGATTCAGGTTTATATGTTTAGTGCTTGGTTACTATAATAAAGTGTTTAATTCATTCATTCATTCATTCATTATCTCCCGCTTTATCCTCTATTAGGGTCGCGGTGGGGTTCCCCATGCCCATCCAGGGGAGAACGTCTCGGGCGCTGGGCAGATAGACCCAGGACAGGGCGCCAATCCATTGCTGGGCACACACTTACTCACACAAACACACTCTATATGGGGCAATTTAGAGAACTCAATTGACTTGATCCATGTTTTTGGACTGTGGGAGGAAACCGGAGAACCCGGAGAAAACCCACACGGACATGGGGACAACATGGAAACTCCACCCAGATGGGGATTCGAACCGGGAATCCCTAGCGCTGAGAGGCGAACGTGCTAACCACTAAGCCACCGTGCCGCCACAAAGTGTTTAATATTTTAATAATAAAAAAAAAAAAAATACAAAGTAAAACTAATGATAAGCAACCACCATAATTTTGTCTTGATCTCTGGTGTAGCACAACATCAGTAATATCAGTATAATGACTTCTAAACAATTTAAAGGATCTAATGGGGCACATAAAAATATATATGATAATAAACTTTGAAAAATCTGGCTGAATGAAAATATGTTAATTTTTTTTAATAAAATAAAAAAAGAATAAAATCAAAGAATAATTACTGATTACTGTAGTTAATTATATGTTTCTTAAATGTAGTTGATGGAGGAGGAGATGGAAAATGGCTCTGATGCTGTGTATTAAACTGTATGGTTCTATAACTCCTATAGTTTGATAAACAGCACACGAAGCCATTTTTACCATTACATCAAAATGATCAGATCAGTACTGTATACTGAAAATATTTGAGCTTTTGTCATTTCTCCATTAAACTCTTTTAGGAAACACATTTCCAATACAGCATAACAGAAAAGTTTGTTTTCATTTATGTGAAATGTATTGGTACTCATCCTCTCAGAAGTCTTACAGTGGCCTTAAATACATACAGTACAAGTTTGGACACACCTCCATCTTGCCCCATTTATCATATAGATGGACTTTGAAGTTTTATAATTACAGACTGTAGTCCTTCTGTGTTCTTGTGTTTGTTAGTCCCCTGTTGGTTCTCTGTTCTCTGTTGGTCAGGAGCATTACAGAACAGGTATCATTTGGGTGGGGGATTATTTATTGTCAGTTCTGCAGTGACACTGATGTGGTGAGGGGGTTTTAGTGCAGCAGTGCTGCTGGAGTTTCATTTAAACACCTCAGTGACACTGCTGGGATAGGACTAATGCACCAACCAAATAATCCCTGCTCTGTGGTGGTACTACTGGGGTTCTGACCATTAGAGAACAGAGGACACCGTATATACTGTAGACACAAACAGGTGGACTACAGTCTGGAATTGGAGAACTACCAAGTCCATATTTACAGGAAATGGAACAGAAGGGGGGGGGGTGTAAACTCTTGACTGGTTCTGTATATATATCAAAATAAATTAACATTTTCTTTGTATTTGCACATTAGCAATGTAGGCACATGTTCTCTCATGTTTACATTTCAGAATTTTCGGGACACCCTTTGTTCGTTCCGTTTTCGGGACACCCTTTATTTTAACAGGTTGAACCAATAAATCTAGTTGGGCCACTAGAGGGCGACAGAGGTACACAGCAGGTAATTAGCAGAGTGATGGCAGGTGCGCTCGACGCTATTTAAGAAATCACGAGAAGTCGCAAAATGACGTCATTAATCAATTTGCGTAACAGTTTGCGTGTATCTGAAACTATAGAATAAAGAAATAACGTTGTGGAAGAAAAAAAGCGAGTTTAAAACACCCGAAATTTGGCCAAACTATAAATAAACCTATTTTGTAGGTTTTATAAATCCTCTACTCTTTTTAAGAGTATAATGGAATGTTCCCAACAACTTTGGAATGTTGCTAGTGGTGGTTGTCATGGTAATAAAACTAAAGGAACGTTAATTGGAACTCAGAATCATTGTGTTTAGAAAAAGTTCTGAGTTATGGATCGCTCCTGCAAATTATGAAGATCATTTAAGATTCCACAAATTTCAGGTAAGAGAATTGTTTTTTAACACTGAAATGTTGGACTTTTACTGAGATATAATGTTGGTTTAAATATAAAGGCAGTGTTGGACAAACTACTTGTAAAATGGTGTGAGTTAAGCGATTAGTAACACGATAACAAATCAAGCTTCACTACACAAAAGCTACCACCCAAGAAATGAAGCAAGCTAAGTTACACCAATATGGCAAAAGTAACTACTACTCAGTAACTACTACTCACTTCTTTGTATCTACAGAAATTCCTATAACATCCTATGAATTGATTGGTCTCCACTTTTTTCTAAATGTGCTTTCCCACAAGATCCCACAAAATAAATCAGAAGAGGTCAGACACTTATTTTGGACAAGCTGCATTACACAACAAACCCATTAGATTGATGCTGATATTCCCGAAGGAGGTGATTAGTTAGTGATGTTTCAGTGTTGTGTATAAACACAATGCTTGGTTTCAGTCAGTGAGGCCACACAGATATTTAAGGAGGTTTTCAATCCTTAAAATAGACATTCAGAACATTTCTGACTTTAAACAGAGGATTAAGATTCCAATGCAGGATTTGATTTATAGTCCCTATATGACAGTAGTGGCAGCTTACTAATGAACCAAGTGTAACATTAACCTCGGCTATTTCATAAAACATGGTCTATAACTGTGAGCAAAAATGTGGCCTGCAGACTTCACACGGAACGAAGCTGCTCTGACAGTTGTGTGTGATCTGTTATCATGAGTTAAACAAGCCGAAAAGTGTTTGTGGCAACAAGGAACAATGTTTGAAATAATTAATAACATAAGTTCATTGTGGGTGGCACAGTAATTAGCATGTCCGCCTGTCAGCCCTGGGGGTCCAGGTTCGAATCCTGATCCGGGTGGAGTTTTCATGTTCACCCTGTGTCCGTGTGGGCTTTTCAGGGTTCTCCAGTTTCATTCCGCAGTCCAAAAACATGGATTCAAGGTGAATTGGCCACTCTAAATTGCCCCATGTGGTGGTGTATGTGTGTGTGTTCCTCTTTGAGTGTGTGGCCATTGCACAAAACACATACAAATACCCCCTTGACTCCAGTCCCCAGCATAGGATGAGATGAATTATTCCCTTGCTTTTGCATCATCCTCAGTGTATGTTATTTTTTCAACAATTTGTTCAATTTTATTTATATAGGATTTTTTTATAAAATAGAATTGGCACTAAAAATCACAAGTCCTCATAAGATTTTTTTTCCTATATAAACAAAACCTTTCTTTCTATGTAAGCTTTATAAAAAGATGCAAAAATTATGCATCTGGTTCACAAACCATGCTAATGTTTCATAAAAAGAAAATTTCCTGTAAAATCCATTTATATATCTTAATACTACTACTACTACAACTAATGATAATAATAAATAAATAAAACATTCTTAACTACACTTTAGCTGTCTTTGTATCAAAACTGGCATTGAGCTTAAATACATTCTCATGTCATTTTGTCTAAGATTGTTTTCACAATACAGGATTTACTGTCTGAAAAGTGTAACAGCTTCGTGTGGAGGACATGGTTAATTTTCGTGAGCCAGTTGTGGTCATTTTCCACAATAAAGCATAACTGTTGGCATATTAATAGGCGTCTGTGTCACTATCAGTCAATGGAATCTATTGTCACTGTGAACTATTATGCTTCTGGGCCAAAGCATCTGTCTTAAAGCCTGCGGGGCAAAATCAGAAGCAGTGGTTTAATGTGGATGGCAACCAGTTGTGCATTAATCTGGTGCATTAGTCGTGTGTACTGTTTTCTCCTACATGACATACAGAACAGATTAAGCACTCATCGCAGATTTCACTTCAGCTGTTTCTGAAGGGCCTTTGCACCACTCTGGTATGAACTGTTCATTACAGAAATGCAGATAAATGCCTTATATTACATGATTGTATTTACCATATTGTTTTATATATTTTTTTTAATTCATTGATTTTCATAATTGAATGTTTTTAAGTCAGTAGTATAAAATTTAACAGTACTGTATCAGATTCTCACATTATCTTCCACGAGGGTCGCAGGGGTTTATTTTCATGCCCATTTAGGGGAAAATGTCTCAGGAAACAAGAGAACCCAAAGAAAACCTATGCAGATTGGGATTCGAACCTGGATCTCCAGTGCTGAGAGGCTGTGTTCTTTTTGTTGATTATTCGGTTAATTATTTTTTGGTGCTGGTTTATTCCCTGCACCTGTGTCTTGTCATGTGACCTCTTTCGTTGTGTTTATATTCTTCTCCCCCTTTTTTCTTGTTAAGCCATGTCCTGTCTGTGTGCGAGGTGATGCTTTAAAATATTCCCTAAATACAATGCTTACCTGCCTATCTCACTTGATTCTGCTATACTTACCAGGCCGCAATGTGACAATAACACTGGTATTGTATATAAAACCAGTATATGTTGCCATTTTTACCACAATGCCCCATTAAATTTGTGGTGGTGCCATATTTTGTTTTTGTATTTATGGGTTTAATGACTGGATTGTTAATTACTACTCTCAAACAGGAATGGTTATACATTAAACATTTATAGGGGATTGGGTAATTTAGCATCTCTAGTTTACCTTCCTTTTTTATATTTAGGAATCCCAGGATGAAGCCCATGCAGGACAACACCTGCAGACTGCACAGGAACAACCTCTGCTCAGTCCAAGTAGGAATCGAACCCAGGACCTTCTTCCTGTGAGTCAGTAGCATTTATTTCTTACTTAAACCTGGTGTAAGGGTTTGGAACCAGCGGCTTATGCTGAGCAGTGAAGTGTGGAGGAGCACTGATGAGTGCAGTCTGGCTAGATGCCTCTTCTTAGGTTGCTCTCTTTGTTGGCCGGGGAAAGATGGTGAGTGCCAAATGCTTGACCGCCTTCCAAGGATAGTCTTAGCACCCCTTCTGCTTCTGTTGTCTTTTAACTCTGGTCTTAAGTGTCTGCTCATGTATTTTTCTTCTTTATTTTTATACATCTTAAGGTTTTGTGTTTGACTACATGCTCTCGTTTGAGTACTTACTTGATCCATTGAGTACCACTCATACAACACTCATCAGTTCCACATGTGCAGCAGTAGATGGATAAACTGGACAGCTAAAGAGTTAAGTCTACATGACCCACTGCACTTTTAAAGGTAGAGCTCACATTTCAATTGTAATATGAGTAGTGTGAAATGAAGACAAAAATGTAAGAAAATGGACATTTATAACAATTATAAGCACTGCAGGTTTGAAAGCCATATTAAAAACCTGCAGTGCTTATAATTGTAAAAAATATATTTTAAAATATAATTTATACTTATAATTGTATAAAATGCTAATGTTTAATTTTGTGTATATATATATATATATATATATATATATATATATATATATATATATATATATATATATATATATATATATATATATATAATTTTTTTTTTTTTTTTTTTTTTTTTAATCTAACTTTACTTTTTAAACTATATTACGCAAATCAAACTTATAGAAGCTGTCTCATAAGCAAATTTTTTATTTTTTTTGTAAATGGTGCTGAACTTTTTTTTACTACTTTAGTTATTTTCACAATTTTGGTAAGTAGTGTAAGTGGTAACGTAGTGCAGGATCCATCAAAGAACGGTTTGTACATACACTCACTCACTCACTCCTCCAGAGTCACTCAACAATGTTGGGTTTAACATACAGTTTGCTTTGACTCCTGCCACACTGTGTGAAAAGTACATGGTATCCATTAACCTGATAGTAGCCAGCTTGTCGCTTCAGATAGAGTATCTGTTAATTAGAACAGCTGCACTAGAGTGTGTCTTGATGACTTCATCCCCTCTCAGTTCGATGTCACCCAAACTGGTATTTCTGGAACGTGGAACTTTATATCACCATGTTTAATGGAATGACATGCATTATATTGCTGACTACTATCTGCAAACATGAGCTGTGACTGTTGAAAACTTTACTGTATGAGATCTGCCACGTCTTCAGTATGGTGGCATCTTCAGTTCAGCACAGCCACCCCTGTGTTTGTTGATGCCACAGAACCTATTTTGTCATATTTTCCACTTGAGACCAGATTACCACAATGCCTTTATAATATATTCCCATGATGGAGTAAAAAATACATTTCCTTTGTGGATTACAGTGGTAACCAGACTCTGCTTGATGTAACACATAAAGTATGCTGTAAAATTATGCTACAAACCAAACGGCACCATGGTCTGCAGGACACATGAGCCTCTCACTGGGACATCAACACTGGTGCCAACACACACCAACATGCCATCAATCACTGGATTGCCAGCTGCAGCTGATGCCAAATTATTTAATGCTAAAGGCTATGGAGTGTTTGTGTATGTGCATGAAATGGAGTCTGATGATAATGCCATAGATGTCTTCAATGCTGACTGAAATCTGACTTGCAATGTAGCAACATAATACTTTTAATGCAGTCAGCCATTAATTTGCACGTTGTTCATAATTCAAATGGGTGAAATATGTAAACGGAAGAAAACAACATTAATAAATTAGTTAATAAATTAAATCTTAAAATAGTGAAATCAAGAATAAACTTCTGAATGTCATAGCTTACTGTATTCCAACCTTTGTTTTGTGCTGAATTACATTCCCCAGTTAACGAAATGATGGACGTCGTAGTTCTACAGTTACAGTCTGTAGTACATCTATTCGTGGACTACAGTGAATACTCTGTTCTAATGGTCAGGACCCCAATAGTAGCACCACAGATCGGGATTTGGTTGGTGCATATGCCTATCCCAGCAGTGTCACTGAGGTGGAGAATTGAAACTATAGCAGCACTGCTGCTCTAAAACCCCCTCACCACATCAGTGTCACTGCAGAACTGACAATAAACCACCACCATGATGGTTGTATTACTTTGTGGTTTGTCATCCTTCCTTAAAGATAACCATGAAACTATTAGGAGTAATGTAATTTTACAACTGCACTGTAAAAGCTCATGCAGATCACAGAGAATCCAGTGATAAACAGGAGAAAATGTATTACGAACGAAAAAAAATCTTTGTCAGTAAAAACCATTTTTTGTTTATAGTTTTATTAAAGAAATCATATTAATACCAATAGACACAAATATAATCAAGAAAGCGGTAATACTGAGATGTGTGCATTGTTTTAACTTGTTACTATATGATGTTTAAAGTTTATAATTGTTTTAATGAAAAAAAATCATTTTTTATTTTTGGTTTGTTAAAAATCTTATACATTCACATGACAACATTAAAATTAACAATAGTGGAAAACTAGCAAACAGCAAACTGTTTAACGCTACAGACAGTGAGCAGTGAAATCTAAAGCATAGCTTTTGATTAGTGAGTTATTTTGTGCTCAAAAAGCTTATATTCTGTTATATAGTCCAACTGGTTTCAGCGAAATTAAAAAATAGCTGTATGAACATGCTTCACATAATGTTCCCTTGTGTAGATGATTATCAAACTTATGATACTTAGCTTCTTATGACCAAGACTTTTAGACTCCACAGCAATAAGGACAAAGTACTGCTTCAAATAAGATGTATAAGTTACAGCACAAGCTACCATCTGTGACCTTTACCTTTGTGGATATGTTTTATTAGATCTCATTTGAGGGAATATCTGGACTGCTTCAGCGAGGGCTCAGTGTCTCTGTGGTACTTACTCCCCCACTCTTGCTCACCAGTCCATTTTGACCATTCGGTCTCACCCAGTCCTTATTAATGTACCCCTTGACAACTTCAGCTGGGCCTCTGGCGGTAGGCTCCAGTGCCAGCAACCCAGCGAACATCTCCATACATGCCGGTGTGAATCTCCTCCACTGCGATGGCACCTCGGTTTTCTTCATGTCCTGTCTCCATTCAGCAAACTCTTGATAAAAGTCGTCGCTGTCTATGCAGTGCTCCCAGGGGAAAAAACCCGTTAGGATGCAGAAGAGCAACACGCCGAAAGCCCATGTGTCGAGGCTGGGTTGCACACTGAGTGGTGGGACGTTTGTGTCCTCCTGGCCTTCATCCAGCACCATAGCACACAGTTCGGGTGCCATGTAGGGCAGCGTGGCCGAGATATAGCGGATCAGTGTACCACATTTCTGCGTCAGGCCAAAATCAGCCAGCTTAACGTGGCAGCACTGGGTGTCCAGCAAGAGCACGTTTTCAGGCTTGATGTCACGATGCACCAGTCCTAAGCGATGAATGAACTCCAGGGCACTGGCGATCTGCACCGCACAGCGTTTTACAGCACATTCTGAAATGCCCTCCTAATAGAAACATCACAGAAGCCTTAATATCAAGGTCACCAGAGTATGCTAGAAGAATTCAAGTGCAACAAGCAGCTGCTGCTTGTGTGTGTGTGTGTGTGAGTTCAGCATCTGCACCTTGAGTTCTGGAAAGAACCTATTTATATATTGTAAGTAATAATGATAAATCATCATAAAATATTCTCCACTTAAAGAAAACTTATTTGTAAAGGAATAAAAGCCCCCATAACAAGTTTATTAAATGTAATTCATGGCCAAATGTATTCTTTTACAGGACCGCTTTCGGTAATAATATGCCAACTGGGGAATAAGGTCAGTGTACTTCAGTGTCCACTGGCCTCAGGCTTGCTGTCTCTAAAGATCACATTATAGCAGAGAACATTAGAACCGGCCGAGGCACCGTTTTCGGCGCACATCTCTGAGCCAGCAGGGATGAAAGAAAGCAGGGCAGCTGCTCCCATGACTTTGTGACTCACGCACTGACTTTTTTCCAGTGCATAGACACGCTGCTAAAATGTGTTGAGCATTCTCTACAGGCTTCCATCCAATAACCTGTCACAGACATGATTACTATCACACCAGTGGTGTGAGGAGAAAAAAAAAGAGAGGTCAAAAGTCTCTTAATTTGTAATTCTATGCTTTAACCAGTTTACACTTTATAGGAATTTGGATTTGATAAATTGTGATGGGTGCAGTGGCCATATTTAAATTTTTAATCACATCACTTTTTTTCAAAATTGTATCTATGTTTATGGCTTTCTAGCTTAATAAGGACAGTATACAATGTACACACTATACCCAGATTGCATGTGTATGAGGCTAAGAGATGGCACTGGGTGGGTGGCACTGGCACACTGCATGTGATCCTTATCTAAAAATATTAACATATCGTGTCCCAAAACACATTCGATTAATTTTGGGGAGACATTCGGCACGATTATGTATATGTAAGCCCGAAGTAACCTGTGTATAAAAGCTTCTAAAACCTCGATGCTCCTAAACACATGTGGTTCTGATCTGGTAAAGGTTTGGTAGTGCTACCAACATGTGAGCCATGATGTAATAATGCATGGCCCCAATGTGGTTCATTCAAGCGCCGTCAATCTATACGGCATGTGGGCTAAAATCCTTTTGCTATCTGGGTCATGTTTCACTGACCCACGTTTTGCTGTACATGCATGTACATAATGCTTAATAAAGTCCTTTAATATTTCGTCTTGGCCTGCAGCTCTCCAGGTTTTCTTTGTTTAAAAACACTGTGCCTTAGATTCATTTTGAATGAATTTGTACATTATATATATATATATATATATATATATATATATATATATATATATATATATATATGGCCATGCAAACCCAGCACTCTATATACAGGACCTTGCATAGTACATTATTCAGTACATTTTTCATAAAAGGTGAAAACAATATGATGAGTGATAATCCACATGACAGGTGTGTAACTGGACTTTTGACCAGATGGTTAATGGTTTAAACTCCGGAACTGCAAATCTGCCAGTGATGGGCAATAAAGTAAGGTCCTTAACTTTAATTTACTTGGTTTGTATAATGTTATGACCTCTGTAAATCACTCTCAATAATGGGGATTTGATAAATGTCTGTCTACAGCTGTCTACAAACCACTAAATTAACACTAAAATAACTGCTGTGCTACCTTTTTCTTGTCATTTTTAGTTGCTGCAGTTAAGCTGAATGAATTGACTACAGAAATATCATTTAGATGTAGATTGACTGACCCGTGGTTTGATGATGGCAAAGAGATCCCGTCCAGCCACCAGCTCCTGAGCGAATGCGTAGTGCTCATCGGACTGGAAGGCGATTCCAAACAGGCCCACGATACAGGGGTGGTGGGAAAGATGAAGAGAGATGCAGTATTCGCGTAGAAAGCCTTTCAGCTGGGTTGAGGTTTTAGGCAGAACTTTCAGAGCCATGGGCGTCCCTGCAGCGCATAAAGCAGACAGACTGTAGCAGAGTGAAATATCACTCACACAGACATTTTTATTCATGCATGAAGTTTATCCAACAGCTGCCAGATATAGATCATTGAATATAAGCTCTGAATATAAACCTCATATGTTTCTTTTTTACAAGAGTCATTTAACATACTGGGAGAAAAGAAGTCAATCTTTTTATATCGAATATTTAATGTGATGGTCTTGATGTGGTGATTTCAGTAAAAAAAAAAAAAAATTTAAATGAATAAAAAAAAAATTCAGAATAAAAAAATTCTGAACTTGACCATGGGTGCCGGGACTGTTGCCTATGACTGTAATGCATGGTGAATTTATATGGACAAACAAATTACACATTCAGTAGCTTTTATTTCATGCTGTTTAAATATCAACTTTTTAGCTAATTTTTCTGGAGGAGCATTCTGTATATAAGTTCAGAAAGTTCAGGTAAACTCGGTGCTAGATTAGATTAGATTTCATGAACTGAAGCAGCACTAAAATAATAATATAAAGAAGCTTACGTACCCCGACAGCGATGGGTAACAAACAGCACACGCCCGTACTTGCCCCGTCCGATTTCTTTGATGATGTTAAAATGCTCTTTGATCTCCAGTCGACTCAGACTCTGCGCTGTGAGCACCATCATCTCCTCTATTGGGCTACTGCCTTCCTCCAACGGACCCAGTTCAATCATTACGGCCTGACGACAGACAGGGCATTATGCACTGATTCTTTTAACAACACAACAATTTACAATCATTATTTTGGGTAAAGATTATTGTTTAGTGACATAATTAGGCAAAAGTATATATATTTTTTAAATATTATATTTTTTATAATTTTTTTATAAAGATTTAATGTGACATCATTGTTCACAGTAAACATGCATTTAAACACTGGAGTAATGATGCTAATAATTACAATAGTAAGAGCTATTTTACTCCAGTTTTATTTTGTTCAGTCTGACAGTTTTGGTAGTTAACACATTAATACTTATTATTGGCAGATATTTTACCATTAATTTTATAAATGAGATGGGGTGTGTTGTATACAAATCCACACTGTTGCTTCAAGTACCACCACATTTCACATACATACTCTTACGGACACTGCGGAGGTTTTTAAACTCTGTACAACCACCAAGATTGATTTTAAACTCTGTACAACCACCAAGATTGATGGTCTTTTTCCAAAAAAATAAAAATAAATAAAAAAAGAAAGAAAGAAAGAAACCCACCGTAAAGCAAATGATTGTGTAAATTAACATGTAGATGCAGAAAACATCACAAATGTGAAAAAAGGGGTTAGTGATGTATGTAATAACTTGTCTTTGTGTAAATTATTTTTAAGAGTTTTTTTTTTAAATTGTTTTATGAATGAATGATGGCACAACCTGTTATATCCTGTAGATGTTTGTTGATTCAATATATAATTCAATTCTGTGCCAGCAGTACGGTTCCTAATCATAGAAAACAGTGTTAAATTATGAAGGTAGAATGAAAACATTTTTTTATTTTTTTTGCAAAATATCAGTTGTTAAGCAAAAATTTACATAGCGACATTTTTTTGCTGTAATAATATGAAAGCACTAAATTTAAATAGTTGAATACTTTTAATATAGTAGTACTGTGCATTGTCTATCATTTACATTCTCCCAATAAGATGTCAAAATAACCAAAAAAAAAACCCACAATTATCCCACATTAAATTGTTAATTATTTATAACTGAGATCATGGGACATATTTAGATTTTTAATGTTTAAATTTCCTCCAAAAATGATATCAAGTTGAAAATAAATTCATACATTAAAATACATTAATCAAATACATTAATTCAGTAATTATTATTGATTGATTATTGACATGACAATTTATACTGACCGATTCAGAAAACTTAATACACAATAAATTATTTTTTATATATAAATAATAATAAGCATCACGTACTGACCGACTCCATGTTCAAACACATGCGTAAGTTTAAGCATGCACAAGTCCCACCTTGCATGATCCGCCACTTCTGATCAGTGCCAGAGTGCCGTAGCCCCTCGCTTTCATACTCTCCCTCTCTCTCCTCAGCAGTTGTGGGTGTGACTGGTGCTAATGCTAAAGCTAAGGTAGCTGTGTTCTCTCTGACTATTGTGTCTGCTGCATATGATCTTAATGTTTCCTTGCGCCTAATAGTGATAAATACTTCTGGCCAAATAAGAATATAAACATAAATCTATAAAAGGCAAATAAAAAAAACAACAACCTCCATTTATAACGTAGGAATTAGTTGGGAAATAAATTTGCACTAAAGCATGTGATCCTCATCTCTCTGCCTTTCACCACTCAGAAGCATTTAAAGATTCGGATCAGTCAACTTTTCAACACCCAACACCGACTGGGTTTATTTTCTCCATTGGCTAGAAAGGCTTTCAAAAAGAACACGATGACCTCTACAAACGGCCTGTTTTAGAAACACCAAAATGAAATAATGGAATAAAGTCGATTCATGAGGTTTAATCAGCTAAATATGACGTTACCTCATTTAATTTGATCATATGGTTTTCTTTTCCATTTTATTTATTTATTACTATTGATGTATGAATGAAAAAATCAATGACAAATGCATACACACAAGCTATCTGCAAAATATTTTCTTTTATAGATCTCATTTATGTTAGACATTGTTTCTTAATTTTATATATATATATATATATATATATATATATATATATATATATATATATATATATATGTGAAATTAATCACACTTTATTTGGTAATCTGATGGAGAAAGTAAATAACCTTGCCTGATTGATATTGTGCCAACTGTAAAGTCATGTTGGGGAAATGATAATTCTATTCAGTTTATTTGTTTTTTAGTAATACAATAGTTTGGCCACTTAGTTTCAGGTGTTATACATCCAGGTGTAATTGGGTGAGTTTGGTGAAGTTTATTTGCTAAAACAATGTCTGCTTTTTCTAATGAACATTTCATTTTAATGAATTTAATTGAGCCTTTATGTATTTTTGTCGACTTGTAATTATATACTGTATGCCAGTTTACAGCTTGTGTATATGATTTTACTGCAAGCGATAGCCGAGAGCATCAAAGTAAAACTGTAATTACTCGTTGGCGACATGATGAGTTACAGCACGCTCTAAATCTTTCACCCCACTGGGCCTTCGTATTTGGCGCCAGGTTTCCCTGGACATGTCCGGCCATATATAAACACATGGACATGAAGTGACTTACATTACAGTGTTGACTGAAAATCAGGTAAACTATACTGCTGCAGCAGCACTGTTCCAAACCCAAATCACAGAACTGTTTCTGATTAAATGACATCTAATATTCCCCAACATGTCATATAATAGTAATTAACAAAAACAAAAAAAACATGAAATAATATCTTATTATTATTAGTAGTAGTAGTAGTATTTTGTAATATTTAATTATTATTTTAGAATAAAACCCCTTGTACTTTTATTACATAAAATTACATATAAAGGCATACCCTGTTCTTAAAACCACTGAGATGAATTAGAACAGAGATGGCAAACTATGTGTTTTTGTCCAACATCAGCCTCTGATCTTGCAAATATATATATATATATATATATATATATATATATTTTTTTTTTTTTTTTTTTTTTTCTGGACTCTAAAGATGCATTAGAAAATCTAAAAAGTCTTTAGAACAGTACAAGCTGCAGACGATTGGAATGCTATTAAAGCTTCTATATGGGTAATGTGTCAATGTGCCAATACTTTTGTACATATAGTGTAAAGCCGTAAGCTGGGTTGGTGGCATTGGGAATGGAAAGCTGAGTTCTTAGATGTCTGCGGTTCAGAGCTCTAAGGTTATCAGGAGCAACTGAAACATAAGCAACTCTAAGTCATGAGCAAGTTCTTTATTTTAAAACAAGCATTTGTCCTTAATGCCAGTGTGAAAATGATCCAACGCCTTTATCTTTTAGGTAAACACAGCATATTGATAAATTTGCATTAAGTGGCTTGTCGTCGGTTATGTTGACTGAAAAATGTCGTTTCCATCTGACTAGTTACATTTTCAGCTCCTCGTCGGGTTAATCAGATGTTTGGAAAAATCCTGTGCCGTGGCCTTGACACTTCGGGTGTGAAGATGCCTGGCATGGGATCGCATCCTGGCACAGCGCGGAAATGTATTATGGCAGCAGAACGGGGAGCTTAATTTAGACCATCTAATGATCATGAATTTGAAAGGAGAGGTGTTTGTCGAAGCAGAGGGTCTGAAAAGGTGAAGCTGGAACACCGAAAGATCAGCTAGTTCTCTTATGTCTTTCGCCATTGCGTAAGTTGCATGTGCGAGACTTTTCCGCTGATAGACTGAATGATCAGCATATCCCTGCAATAACTCGCATTTTGTCACGTTGCACCGGCCTGCGGATCCACGGTGCCGATCCTATGACTTAATTACCTTACAGGCAGGACAGGCCTCCTTTTTACAGTAGATCTGCTTATGTTTTAAAGCAGAAGGAAAAGTGTGTTCAGAGTAGGAATGAGAATTTAACTGTTTTTGCAATTAATTGTGATTAAAAATGTTAATTCATTCAAGTATTATGCTGATAACTGGAACTTTAGACCTTGTGGCTCATAATAAATTGAAATGGATATGAATATATACCTTAAGGTAAACTTCATATTTAATTATTTTTTTTAACTTTGATTTTCACAATCATTAAATATGTTGTGTTAATATTCAGCAAAAGCCCTGCATTTTCTTTTTTATTGATTTGTAATGTTCTTATTTCTTAGACAATAATCAAATCATCTCGTCCCTAATTCAGCATCAAATTACCCTGGGGATCCAAACTCGAGTTGAATCCTATGGGGTGCAATCTTTATAGGTGTGTGGTTTAACTGCAGACTAATTTTATGGAGGCTTGTGGAGTCAGAGTAAAATCAGGATGCCCCGTAAGAGAATTTCAGCTACGGCACAACAGGATGCCGGGAAGGTTTTGCGACATGACAAGAATACAGCAAACATGTCCATGTAGCTCACAGGCTGCCTTACAGAGGCTGTGTTACTGTCCCCTGAGCCTGTGCTAGTGGAGTGTTGTCTTACAGAATTGACACTAGTAAAGCGTCAGGAGTGCTTGTTCACAGAAGTGCACATTCCATTCCACCAACCACTGCACCTCAAATCCAATCACTAATTAACTGCTGTTGTTGAAAGCCACTTTTAGTGCACTACATTTCAAATACTTTAATAATCTACTTTAAATCCAGGTCTATTTACATGTACGTGGGGTGAAAAGAGGTGGAACACACTGGACTGGTCACTAAGGCGGGGCAAATGCACAGACAAAAATTGATATGCAGGCATTTTATACCTGTAACAATTTTCCTAAGTAAATATTAACAGAGGCGGCACGGTGGCTTAGTGGTTAGCACGTTCGCCTCTCAGCGCTAGGGATTCCCGGTTCCAATCCTCATCTGGGTGGAGTTTTCATGTTCTCCCTGTGTCCGCGTGGGTTTCCTCCGGGTTCTCCGGTTTCCTCCCACAGTCCAAAAACATGGATCAAGTCAATTGAGTTCTCCAAATTGCCCCATATAGAGTGTGTGTGTCTGTGTGTGAGTCTGGCACCCTGTGATAGATTGGCACCCTGTCCTGGGTGTTTCTGCCCAGCACCCGAAACGTTCTCCCCTGGATGGGCATGGGGAACCCCACCGCGACCCTAATAGAGGATGAAGTGGAAGATAATGAATGAATGAAAAAAAAAAATAGTGAATGAAAAAAACAGTATGATTTAATGTGGTGCTGCGTCACAGAAATACAAACCAAAGTTCAATTTCTAGTTGAATTGTCATTTCTGTGTGTAGTTTTCATGTTCTCTTCATGTCTGTTTTGGTTTCCTTCTGGAGTCCTGGATTCTGTTTACTGTCCAGACACATAAAAGATGTATTAATTATTTTACAGGAGTTAATTAATGGCAGTTAGTTTCCGTTAATCAGGACCATGTGGTTTTATAGAGAGAGTAACACGGTGTTACAGCGACATCTAGTGACAAATAATGATAATCTAAATCTAGTTTCTCAGTCAGTTAACGTTTAAAATTCATTTTATGACGCAGAAGATCGAAATTCCTGAAACATTAAAATGTTTATGTGAGGTTCACACTTTGTCATCTGTATTTATAAAACCAATTCAAATGTTCACTTCGTGGCTAATTTCCAATGTAAAACAAAATTAATTATATATTTTTAAGGCATTAAATTCAGGAGCTTTATACACTTGGGTGTCATAGCAGGGACATGCCATACCTGTGGGTTCATGATCAGCTTCCTCACCCACAGTTTCTTAGAACATCTCTCTTTTTATTACAAGTTTACTTCATGTGATCCTTTTTGAGTGTTATATAAATCCTACATATACAAATGCACATTTTAATAGGTTAATGTTTGGACATGCCTCCTGTTTGCTCTCCATGTTCTCAGTTCCACTTCCTGTAAAGATGGACTTTGTATTTCTACAATTCCAGACTGTAGTCCATCTGTTTGTGTTCTACCGTACATACTGTGTACCTCCATTTTTCTCTGTTCTCTAATGGTTAGAACCCCAATAGTACCACCACAAAGCAGGGATTATTTGGTTGGTGCATTATTCCCATCCCAGCAATGTCACTGTTGCTGTGTGTGTGTGTGTGTGTGTGTGTGTGTGTGTGTTAAAGGTGGATATGAGTATCTTCACCCAGAGAACATAAAATCATTTTTGTTTCATTACTCATATCTTTTTGGAAATTTCACCCTTAAACTGCAATTCTTTCCTAATAACTAATTCCTGTCCTTTGTAATCAGTCCGTCTTGTTCCCACCAGGACCCTGTGCGGGGCCTCATGTGAAGTGAAATATTTCGAAAACAGGAAATCCAGTGAGTAAAAGGCGTTGACCAGTGACGGGAAAGTGAAATTTAGGGGTTTCTGTTTACAAGAAAGCAGAAGTGCAAATGTCTCTGTTATTGGAAAAGCCTGCATACTTCCCCTTGTGCTTCCCCTCCACAGCATCTGCAGAAGACACTCTCACTAGGGCTAAACTTAACATTTGATCGGAAACGGCAGGAAGGTCCCACGTGTCAGCGGAAGTATCAGAGTTGCTGTTTGAATGGCTGAACTTGCTGAACCCTTGCTGAGGGTTCAAGCTTGAAATTGCATTAACAAGGATTTTTTTTTCCATAACAGCTGGTCAGAGTAACTCTAATATAATAAGTGAAATTGAACATGTGAGGGGCTTCAGATGTAAATCTGGCAGCAGCCAGCAGAGGGGGACATACAGAAGTTTTTTTTTATATAGGTTGAAATATATTTAAAATATAGGTTTCGTTCTTGGTTTCAGATATTTATATTATTCATGAAAGCTTTTTTTTTTTTTTTTTTTTTTGCGAACACTGACAATAAACCACAATCCATATGATACCTGTACAGAGAACCAACAGGGGACAAACAAGAACACAGATGGACTACAGTCTGTAATTGTAAAACTACAAAGTCCATCTATATGATAAGTGGAGGAAATGGACAATGGAGCAAAAAGGAGGTGTCTCCAGACTTTTAATTGGTACTGTGTATATACACTCACCAGCAACTTTATAAGGTACACCATCATGAATTAGGTAAACCATCAGGTTGGTGGTGGTGTTATGCAGCATCCTGTGATCACTGATGAATGATTAGAGGATGACCAACACAAACTGCAGCAACAGATTAACGGAGCCTAACAAAGGATGTAGAGAAACAGATGGACTACACAATGTAATTGTAGAACTACACCGTCTTTCTATACGTTTAGATGAACTGATGTAATGGACAAAGTTTGCACCCAATAATGTGAATGTGTATTGTTCTAAAAGTTAATCTTTGTGTGTGAAACAGCAAATTGTCTTTGTTCCACTGAAGCAAATAGGATTCCTCTAAGTGAGTCACATGACATTAAAGTTCATTTTTAATTAAAATAACATGATCCTTTTGGGATTATTATGAATTTAATATTCAGACCAGTGAACTAATAATTGGATTTTAATAACTGCCGTCATTATAGATGGCTGGAAACTGAAGATCCACGTCTCACGGAGTGCTGAATCTTTTAGTTTGATCCTTCTGCTACAACTGGAGAGCATCAGACCATATGTCCGACTCGTTTTGGATACAGTTCTGATAAATCAGTAAATGAAAGCTCTGCCTTGTTATTGCCCAGATCTCCCCAGACTACATGCACATGTGCAGTTGCCCGAGGCAGGCACACTTGTGATGATCAGCCAGGATTTCTTTAAAGGTCAGGAGCATGAATCCTTAATGTGGCCGGTCATGTTATCTGCTCAGCTCTTGGGTCTCTTACTGTTTAATTGGCTTTTAGTAACGAATAATACAGAATGGCAGCACGTCTGTGGTTCTGTTACTTGTAACGTGTCTTATTTAACTCTCAGATGTTGTGTGGTTTGTTAATTTCTATAATCATGTGCCAGATGTAGAGAAAGCAGTTGTTTTATAGTATTTGCTTAAACAGATGCCAGTAATAAATGTTTTATTTTATTTTATTTTGAGCAGCCTATTGAAATGATTTTTGGTGACTTGAAGTATTTTTCTGTTTGGGTGTTATTGTGGTGATGTGGTTTGCACGTCTGCCTCTCAATAATGGGGATCCAGGTTCAAATCCAGATCTGGATGGAGTTTCCATGTTCTCAAATCTGCATGGGTTTTCTATGGGTTCTCTGGTTTCATCCCACAGTCCAAAACATGGATACAGGGAAGGTGAATTGGCTGCTCCAAATTGCCCCTATATAGTGTGCATCTGTGTGCGTCTGTGCCCTGTCCATGGTGTGACGTTCTCTCCTAGATTGACATGAGGAACCCCTTTCCTCCATGACCCTAGTATTGCTGCTATTTGCATGTTGCTACTTAATATGCTGAGCTATCAACCAGTGGGTTCAACCCCTTGTTCTAAAAGGTTGTAGGGCCATTGTGCAGAACCATTAACCCTCAAGTGCTTACACTGGACCATAATGCTCTAAAAATTGTCTGCAAAATGCTATTAATGTGTTTGCTACCAAAGCAGCACGTAATGGTTTTCACCCAAAACAAACAATATAACCTGCTCCAATATAATGTCCTCCATAATGTCGGTAAACCCCTGACATTAGGGTTATACATTTTTAATTCAAAAACCTTAAAATAAGACGCTCCCGACTCCCTTCAATTCTACGCTACAGCATATGGTTCCCATGGTAACCGTGGTGCATGGCTGGCAGTCACAACATGAGCCGCTGGGTAGCTCGTATCAAGTGCTTCATTTACACGCCCATGATCCGTACCATGGAATCCACTGCTGCCGCATGCACGCTATCTGTTCCTATTTGACCTCGAAAGCAGCGCCTACATTTAGCGCAGGCTCTCTGTGCATGCGGCTCAGGGGAGCATCTATTAGTGTGAACTGAATTAGTAGCAGGAAATGGCTTAGCATTCCTCGTTATCCTGTTAAAAGCCCTCCATGTTCTGCCCTCCATATGAAGCCCTCCATATGAAAATCAATGGATCAGCAAACGAAGCCGCTCACAGGGCTCCATCGCGAGCAGCTGGGTGGGATGCTGTTGTGCTGCGCAGAAGGAAAGCAAATTGGCGCCGTGATCACGGTGTCAGAACGCTGACCTGAGATCTGACTCTGTTTGTTTTCGTGACGCATCCTGGTTTCTCCTTTCCACAGAAGTCATTTGTTTTATGTGTGTATGCACTCTTGTCTTTACACAGTACTTCAGAGGGATTTATATATTCAGCTAATTGCTGATTACTGCGGAAGAACTGTTTATGCACCGAAATCAATACTACATTCACTGTCTCAGGGTTTTTACAGATGTCTCCTCATACCTGCTGCAAAGGCTGCGCAGTTACAATTTATAATGTTCGATGGAAGCAAAATGTCCATGGTTTTTATTGCTGCTTTGGGTTATATTGTTCCTGTTAGCTGTGGTGATTCCATAAATTTACTTCATGAATCGTTCCTGTGGATTAATCCGCGTTCTTGTGGATTAAATCATTACAGAACTGAATGTTGGCAATGATTCCTTACATTCTGAATTTAAAGTAGACCCCACTGTTCTTTAACAATTTATAGAAAACAACAGTCAACCTTTAAACTTTGTCAGAAGAGTTGTGCATTCTAGACTTGCAGTAGTCACTCATCCAACCATTCTCAATTGACCATTCTGTCAATAAAGCCATTGATCAGAAATGATGGCCAGTGAATAAATATATAAGATAAATATACTTTTATGCAATGCATTATAATTTAATTCACTGTGAAAAATAGTTCTTCAAAACTATACTGCAGAAGTGTGTGCGTGTGTGTGTGTGTGCCTCTGATTTTACCACACAGACCAGGTCGTGTGAATTTGGCACCATGTTCAAGCTCTGAATTAGCTTCACTGTGAGACTGTTTCTTCGGAAGTGAAAAGAACGACACTAAGCAGGAAGTTCAACTCGTAAAGGCCTGCTACTTCATTACATCATTTGCCCCAGCAGTGTGTTGTGTGTGTGTTTTTTTTTTTTTTTTTTTTTTTTTTGGAGCCATACACTCATTCATTACTTGACATAGATAAACTACTAAACTTTAATACAAAATTCACTCATAGATGGTGACACAGTTGAACTAATCTGCATATTTAAATGAGGATATTTTTTTAATGTTTTTAGTTGATATCCTGTATTAGTGATGGTTTTTATTTAGAAAAAAGCACCTTTAGAAAGAAGGTTCATGAAGTTAGCAGGTAATGAAATTCAATTAAATATTTGCGGCACACAGAGTATATAATGTGGTTTAATTAGAGCAAAACGATTATGGGTCATTTACCAAAGTGGTGTCTGATGGCCCATAACACGTTCGCAATTCAGAAAGGCGTAAAAATCATTTGTTCGTTTCATGGAAGCTAATGAGCAATGTCATGAACCAAATTCTGCTCAGTGCTCACTGATGCTCTTTCATAGTCAGACCCTGTCCTTTCTCCTCATTGTCTAGCTTTTCATAAGCACATTCCTTAAAATTGTTTTAATGTAAAGGTCCCTTGACCATGAACTTCTATTCAGTCTCACAATAAGCTACAGGTGGTCGGTTGTCACTTATTAGCCCTGATGGCGGCTATCCGAGCGACCCCGATTTCATCCTTTCTTTCGGAAAGCCCCATCAGTCATAATCAGTTCTGATGGGTTTCTCCTTTCCCAAAGCTTGTGAGTCCGTTGCATTGTGGGACTCTGTGTCCATGGAGGCCATGGGAAGAAAAAAGAGGAGGGGAGGCGAAGCATTCTCTCCCCCGTCTCCCTTCTTGTCATACTCTCCCCACATACCCATATCCCTCCCCCTCCTCGTCCTCATCGTCCCATCCGAGTGGCCCGAATCCCTCCCACAGACTGCGAGCAGCCCCGAAACTCAGCGAATCTCCATCCGGAATTCCACCAGGGAATTGTGGGTGGGATTGCACATGGGGTCAAACCCAAAGAAACCAAGAAGGAAGTTTTCACAAGAGTTTAGCATTCTGCTATTTTTTTCAAAGGAGCAAAAGCGAGCCTTCTCACATCAGAATGCGTAAGACAATGATGGCTCTCAAAGGGTTGTAAATGGTGAGGAGGGGGCGATTACGATGGCGCTCGCTCCTGGCTTTGGCCATAGGAACACTGGATGGTGTTCAATTTGTACGAGCAAGGGCGTGAAAATGATTGCTGTACCAACAGACTGCCATTAAACTGCTTTCATTGTATGATTTACTAATTAAAATCTATTTAAGAAACATCTATGATAGCAAACACACATATACAGTGTGTGTAAAAAAAAATATATATATATATATATATATATATATATATATATATATATGTGTGTGTGTGTATATATATATATATATATATATATATTTATTTATATATATATATATATATATATATATATATATATATATATATATATATATTTTTTTTTTTTTTTTATATATATTATATATATATATATATATATATATATATTAATATATATATATTAATATATCATGTTGCTCGTATTGGCCTTTGTCCTTTTGCATTATTCTCTGTAATATACAGCCGGCTAAATTTATATCATTTGATTATATATTCCCCACACGGCACCGGCTAAGTAGGAAGCACTGGCCGGTGTGGTTTAGCCTCCTGCTGACTCAGTTGTCAGTATGTGGTGTGGCGGCAAACTGGATCTCTCATCTCCATGGGAGGTTTTTTTTTGGTGCCCTTAAAGAGTGGGCTCACGAAGACACAAAAAAGAAGAAAAAGAAAACTCTATCATCAAAGGCCATCCTCACATTCCTCTGTTCACGGCATTCTAATGTGTTGTGACCTCAATAGTGAAGGGCTTGAATGACGAAGGGCATGGGGGAAATGAAATAATGGTTGTCAGTGTCTCTTGCGATAACTGACACTAATTGTCCTTTGAAAGGAGAAGAAACAAGATTATAGCTATTATTTATTTCAAAATCAATCCTTAGATGCCCCAACTAGGGCTCAAGCTTCTTGCCGATCAGCAGGCTTCATCGTCGTTTATTAACATAATCCAGTCACAGTGATTTATAGCAGGTCGTCAGGCTCAAAAATCAGTGTTGATCCTCTGAACATGTTTGTCTGCAATCATCAGGTGAACAATAATATAATAGAATCTAACTGGACCATTGTTGTTTCAGCATTACATTTAACACAGGTGGAGGGTATGGAGAGAGAGACGCTAAATCAAATAAACGTAGCCGTAATTGCGTACAAGGTTTTCCAAGAATCCGACAGGCGGACCAAGAATAGATGCTGCTGTTTGCACTAGTTCTTCCAGATGACAAGATCTAAGTGTCTCTTATTGAATCTGCTGCCATTTAGAGTTGATGAAGATGATGATGATGATGATAATGCTCACTGCTTTCAAACACAACAGGCTTCACATGCTGGACTAGTCCTGCAGCAGGGGCAGCATTAATACCATCCATCCATTATCTTCCGCTTTATCCTATATTAGGGTCGTGGTGGGGTTCCCCATGCCCATCCAGGGGAGAACGTGTCGGGCGCTGGGCAGATACACCCAGGACAGGGCGCCAATCCATCGCTGGGCATACACTCACTCACACAGACACACTCTATATGGGGCAATTTGGAGAACTCCATTGACTTGATCCATGTTTTTGGACTGTGGGAGGAAACCGGAGAACCCGGAGGAAACCCACGCGGACACGGGGACAACGTGGAAACTCCACCCAGATGGGGATTCGTACCGGGAATCCCTAGCGCTGAGAGGAGAACACTAAGCCACCGTGCCGCCCCAGTATTAATACATTTATACTATGTACATTTATATTAATTTTATTGTAAAGCATTGTGTGTATTTGTCATCATGCCCCATATCAACAGGGCGATAGTGGTTTTTATGTTCTCCCCGTGTCTGCGTGGGTCTTCTCCGGGTTCTTCATTTTTTTTTCCAAAAACTGTATGGATTCAAACTATTGGCTGCAATTAATTGCCCCTATATAGTGTGCATGTGCCAAGCAATAAATTGGCACCCTGCCCAGAGTGTATCTGCCCAGCGCCTGAAACATTTTCCATAGATTGGTAAGGGAACCCGCCCAATGACCCTAATAGGATTAAGATTAGGATTAAAGATGATAAGACTATATTGACAAAAGAATATGCTATGCGTAATCGACGTCTGGCATTGGGGTTTAAACTTGGCAGCAGTAACTCCAGATCAACCAACAGTCTAAATATCTAATTTAATATAAAAATTGCAATAATTATCACTGAACCCCAAGCTCCCTGGGATAACATGACAAGGGGGGTGTAAGGGTTTTAGGCAAGTTTACCTGAAAGAATGGAACTGGGAGTGAAGTTACAAGCGGTGGTATGTCAGGGGAAGGTCGGTATGGAGGGTTGAGTTCGGCATTCATTCTCACGGACCTCAATCTCCTCGATTTCCCGCCACTTCACTCCCCAATCCTGTTTCATGGCCACTGGCTCTCAATACAACTAACTGTGCAGGGTGAGTTAAGGGGGGGGGAGGTTTATGGAGTGGTTCATTGTTGAAGATTCATGTGGGCACTTTCATTGTTGAAAGGGTTCACTTATGTACTTTGGGTTCATGGGGGTCATAAAGAAGACTGTAAAGCTTTTCCTTTCTTAACCAGTTTAGTAATTAACCATAATTCTCAATTAACTGGCTGTTTGTTTGGCTTTGCCGCCTATTTGTTTATTAATTAACTGGCTAAACTTAATTCAACTGCCTTTTGACATTTGGGAGCAGCCATAGGCTTGTGTCTGTGGTCCTACCAAGCGCCAGGGCTGAAGTGCCCCTGCCCACCCCCAAGGGCACGTGTGCTCACTTCACTCTGTGTGTGTGTTTCACTGCATGGATGGTTAAATGTGGAGGACAAATTCCTGTGTGTGAGTACAGAAGGCAAAATGAATCACTTAATCTTTTTTTTTATTTCTGCTGCTCTGAATTAGTTTTTCATACGCAATGATGAATACATGAAAGTTTAGGCATTAGCATCTGCTAAACTGTGGTGTTTGTTGCAAAACAACCTGTTAGGATTTATATGTACAGTACAAGTTATTTAGGATTTTATTTATAATAATTCGGTATATATTGAATATTGATTTAGTGGTTTTCATGTTTTCATGGATTGAAAGTGAATTGGCCGCTCTTAATTGCCCCTATCTAAAGTGCCCGTTTTAGTGTGTGGGTGTGCCCAGCATTGGATTAGCGCACCAGGGATGTTGTGGCCAACCCTGTGCTCGCTTTGTGAGTCGCTTTGGATAAAAGCGTCTGCTAAATGACCAAGTGTGTGTGTGCCCAGTGATGGATTGATGCCCTGCCTTGGGTGTTTCTGACCAGCACCCGAAACATTCTCCTCTGGATAGACATGGAAAACCCCTCTGTGACCCTAGTAGAGGATTAAATACAAGATGAGATTAGATAAAATTGTTTTCCTTGAGTTTTTAATATCTCCTACATTACAGTTCTTGTAAATGTTCCTTTAAAGTAAAGTAACAAATAGTTATACTTAGTTGTACTATACCCTTTATTATTTACCGTTGTCTTTAATATCCATATAAATACTTTAACAAGTTTGACATTAACTTCTCATATTGCTAATCATACTGTTAATAACTTGTACCTTTCAAAAACTTTTAGATAAACAAAACAAAAAAACACTTGTATGATTCTTATTGACTTTTTGACCCACAGTACCTTGTTTGATGAGGTTCTATGTGTTCTTCTTTACGGTTATCGTTTGAATTGTCTCGTCGGTCTCATTTGATCTTGGTGAGCTTTCAGTTCAATTCTTGTTTGAATGCATTCATTTTTTTCCCTGGATTCTTTGGAAAAGGCTTTAAACAGAGTAAAGAGACTGGCAGCATATTGTTCTGTCACTACTCATGGCTGGAGATCAAAGAACAAGTGTGAAAGGAGGCTGAACGGCAGAAAAAGAATAGATAAGGGTCACAGATCACTTAACTGATCACGTTACCTTGTAAGAATGCCAAGTCACTGAGTTCAGCAATGACATAAAACACAGTTTTGAATGTCTTATGTGATTTGAAACCGTATTAGACAAACAAAAATAGAAATTAAAGTCTATTCTGTTGGTATACAGAATCTGTACTGTACTGTAAATGAAAACATTAGGACAGGGGACGTGAAATTCCACCATGTTGCATCACTGTGTCTATTAACTTCACTTGTTGTTTTGAAACAGAGGTTACTATTTTACAAGTGGGATTTCGTACACATTCCTGTAATTTACTTTTTGGCCAGATGGTCCTTTATCCCTGAGAAAAGATGCACTCTTGCACATGTGCAAACTCTTAAGACTATCAACAAATATGACGGCATGACCGATGCATTCCCTGCTGCTTCCAGCATTGAGCTCCTAGAGTTAACTGCGACCTGGAATCACCCTGAAAACTTAACAACCCCCATCAGCCCCCTCCACAACTTTCCAATACTCCCACGTTCCTTAAATTGCCAAAAGTGGAGGTTTCCACAAGGTCTACTCATTTTCAGTAATTTGTTGTTGTATTTGCTTTTCAGTTAGGCTCGGAAAATTTAATGAGGAGACCGTGTGTTGCAGAACCTGATTTGTGTTTTCATCTGAATTTCTCCTTTACTGCCAGTATGATTATGACGTACCCAGGAAAAAAGTCCAAGTCATCTGGTGTCTTAAACATAACAAGCAGTTTTTGAGGAGCATATGCTGAAATATTTAAGGGATGTTTGCAGAACTTTTGCCAGAAAACTTAAGGATGTTTTAAGGGCACATGGTGGCTTGCCCTAAAATCATATAGAACGCTATAGAACTCAGTTATGCATATTTGCTTGTGTTGCTTTGGGTGTTCAGAGGGTTTACTTTGCTCCACAAGCAAAGAAATGCTTAAATTAACTGTAAAATTAGTTGTTCAGTCTAAATCTAAGTCATATTACATTATGAGCAGCTTTATTGTGGTTTAGTCTGAAGTTTATTCCTTCTTTTTATTGATCTGGTGTGTTAGTGATGTACTTTGGATACAGTATGACCTGCTATTGTGGTCTTGTATGATATTTGTTAGAAAAGGCAAATCTTTAGTGTTGGTTTGCAGAAATAAACAATGTGATGGCAACGACACATTGGCACGCCTTAAATCAAGCTGCAAGGTGCGTGGTTAGCAAGGGGGCTCACTAAAATAACTAAAATAAAGCTCCTTGAGCCTGTTCGTGATTGTAAAGAGAATAATCCTTTGCAGGGTCCTAAAAAGTATGTATGTGAAATGTGGTGGTCATTGAAGCAACATGTGGATTTGTATAGAGAACATACTCCCAGACTTTCAACATGGAAAGATGGATGAATAGGTGGATATAGATCATAAAGATCAGGTACAGTAGTTATGTATCTGTTCTGCTGAGCTTAATGTATTCTAGTTGGAGCAGAGGAATTAAACCGGTTAGTGCACTGAGATCAGAATTAAATAATTTAATTAAAGGACACTATAATAAGCACTCAATTTCTCCTCCACAATCTGGAGCTGCTGTGGTTTTCCACTTCAAAAGAGCCAAATGCACTGAAACATAATCCTATTGTGTGATTACATACAAGATTGACCTAACATTTTTTTTTCTTTTATTGAATACTTGAACTTTATTCTGCTGCCAATATTTTTACTTGCATGCAGGACTTCAATTTCACATTGTTGTGTTTGTCCAGTAAAGGATCTGAACACTTCAGCCGTCCCTGCATCAAGCTTCCATTTCAGCTTCCACAGCTGAACAGGTCACATGTGCAGTCTCCACTCATGTCCTCGTGTACCGCCCTGTGAATGGAAATCAGACCCCTGACCTCTTGTTACTTCTATAGGCCATTTACACTGTTCCTCTCTCATCAATGTGCTATTCTCCACAAGCTGCTCCCTCTGCGTTCGTTGTCTTGTCATGTGAACCACGTGTACGTGTGCTGAAAATGTGTAGTGTGTGTGTGTATGTGTGAGGGAGAGAGAGAGCACATGTGCATACAGTGCAAGTCCATGAAACAAGATGAAAATAGAATGCACTTTTCTAAGAATAAATAGCATCAGTGACATTTCATGCTTAATCTTGGTGGTAAAAAAAAAAACCCTACAGTAAGTGTAGATGCGTGAGCAATCTGATCATTGTCATGTGATTTCGGTTTGCTTCGGGCAATGAATTGCCAATTTAGCACATACTCCCCTTAAGTTGGGGAAATTTATTGTTTAAACCCAGACTCTGTTCGGCTTCATCCACCATGATGGTAACGCCAGGTGCTCTGGGTCACAGTTAATCTGTCACTGATTCTGTAACGTAATTTTTTTTAATTGTATAAATTATAAACCACTGAAATTAAGAGGAATGCACCAATAATTTGATCCATATAATGCATTTTGGTCCTCACACATCCTCCTAAAAAATCCATGGGCACACATACACCCACACTGTATGGGGCAATTCAGATCAACCTCTTCACCTTGAATCCATGATTTTAGTGGGAGGAACCTGGCGAGAACAGGGAATTTTGACCTGGTTGAAACTGGTTTCACAGTGCTGAGAGGCGGACATGTTAACCAGTACGCCACCGTGCCGCCATCATTATAATCTCAATGAGAATATTGTTTCTTCAGAATTTAAAAAAATAAAAATAAAAGCAAATTGGAATCCTTGTCTGGGATAAGTTCCTAAAACAACCCCATTCCTGTTCAGCTTCTCATCATCTCTTAATGCTGAACATGCTTCCACCTGCCAAGTCCGCTGTGGCGCTTGAAACAACACTGATGTGTTTCTGAACACCTGGACCACTCCACCTGTTTCGAGTCCTGTATTACAGGACCTGACAGACTTATTACAGACCTGCAGTATGTCTAAAAATCTGCCAGAATGTGGAAAAACCTAGTGGCTGCCTCCCCCATCCCCCACACCACCACTCTCACCACCCTTCATCAAATGCAACATCCACTAACATAACAGGATCTTTCTTTATATGACACATCTGTCACCACCAGTCATCTCGGTGCTTCTGCAACACAGATGTCCAATGAGCTGACTGGCTGTGTCTCCTCGGTGGGATCAGTCATCAACCCTGACATTATGTCTAATTAGATTAGAAGCAATGAGACCGCAGTCAGCTGCGCTAAGCAAAATCTTCACAGCAATTTCGACTGCAGGTTGCAATGAAGTCCAAATTTCTTGTGATTACAGCAACCAGCTTTCGTTCAAAGCATCTTTCTTTACTTTTACGGTTCGTCTGGGAGACGAGGGATAACACCAGTACTGTAAATGTAACGGTTCTTTCAGACCTTCTATGGTAATTGTAGCTGATCTAGAGACCCACATTCTCATAAAGGCATCGTCCCAGCCATAAATGGATGGGGTTTTTTTTATTTTATTTATTTGTTTTTTTCCCTCTTTCTCCTGTAAATCAACACAGGTTAACACATCTAGTAGATAGTTTGTGTAGAATAAATTAGTTCTTCCTTCGAAGGGCACTTTTTATATTCTTTGGCAAACAAGGTTCTAAAGGAGAGACTATTTCACACTATTATATTATTATATAATATCGTTTGTGGGTGTTGTTTTGTTGCTTACAAAAAATGTCATCACAGTTACATATACGGGGCAATCATAGGCTTGTGTTTAAGGAACCAGCCTTACAACCTGAAGGTCCCCCGATCGATTTCTGGTCCCCTAGTACTATGCCTGAAGTGCCCCTGGACATGGCACCTAACCACAATTGCTCCCTGGGGGTCGTGTCGGGCTGCCCACCGCTCCGGGCACGTGTGCTTACTTTACCAGTGAGTGTGTGTGTGTGTTCCACTGAACAGATGGGTTAAATGCGGAGGACAAATTCTTCTGCATGTAAGCAGAGTAGGCAAAATGGGTCACATTATTACTTTATATAAGGTTCTGGTCTGGTACAAGATCTAGTACAGAACAGGGTTCCATTTGTGGATTTTATTCTGCTTTTTTTTTACTTTTTTTTCACAAGAAAATGTTCTCTCAACACATAGAACATAAAATATCATCATGGGAATAATTACTTAAAAAAAATTATTTTATATCAGCCGAAATGGGAACACCGTATTTAAACAGAGTGATTAGTATTAGTGTGTTATGCGAAGCATGTGGATAATATGAATGTGTGCAGTGGCCTACTAACCCATTTAAAGCCACTTGTTAATTGTTAGAACACGTGCTTGTATAAAAAAATATTCTTAAAGTGTTGGCACTGTGAAATAATAAACACCCCTTTAGTTTGAAGTTCAGTATACAGAACAGTGATGCTGTAAGTTTGGATACACCTTGTTTTTGTTCCACTTCCTGTAAAGATGGACCTTGTAGTTCTACAATTCCCGACTGTAGTCCATTTGTTTGTGTTCTACAGTACATACTGTGTACGTCCTCTTTACTCTGTTCTAATGGTCAGAACCCCAAGAGTACCACCACAGAGGTGGTTGGTGGAGGTGGAGAAATGAATCTACAGCAGCACTGCTGCACTAAACCCCCTCACCACATCAGCGTCACTGCAGAACTGACAATAAACAATCCACCACCCAAAGGATACCTGTTCTGTGATGCTCCTGACCAGAGAACAGAGAACCAACAGATGGACTACAGTCTGTAATTGTAAAACTACAAGGTCCGTCTTTAATGGTAAGTGGAGGAATATATTCTTAGAAATGATGGAATGATGGTGGTAAAGCAGGGAACACCGTACCCGAAAGAATCCCTGTAATTAAATCAGAACCAGGTGGTCTAACCACACAGTCGGTCAATACGATGTATTGAACTCCTTCCTATTATTAAATCTTACCCAGTATATATTAAGCACAAATGCCCTTCACACAGGAAGCACCCTAGATGGTCGTAGATAAACATCTGGGGGGTTCTCTCATTAACCCACAGTACAATTTACGATCTAATTAAGAAGCTAATAAGGAGACAAATCTAAGGAACGGAACAAGGTGCAAACTGATTAGCCTCCTGACTTCTGTACCATTTTAGAACCTAATGATAAGCTCTTCTTCCTTTCCCAGAAATTTAGCACCCTAAATTGGATTACACGAACACTATGGGTCCTGCAACGTTAGACTAACCGCATGCCACCATGACACTGGAATACCATAAGGTGGGGGGAGGTCGGGAACAAACTATGAACCTTGAATAAATGGGTGGCTCAAGGGGGAAGGCATTTTGTAGAGAACTAAAGAAATGTCCCTGAGGGATTGCTGGGGGCAGTTCATTAACCTGTGAGAGCTCTGGTTCCTCTGTCATCAGGTCATTTGTTCAGGTTGTCATACAATGCTCAGCCAAGAGAACGCAGTTAATTAGAAAAATATCAATACTATTTTACTATTAACTTCATTATAAGGTTAATATGTAATATTGCTATGGAGCTTTATATTTTATTATGTAGATACAGGATGTAAGTACATTCTGATGATAATGAACCACATGGTCTTCACTTGACCTTGACTGGGGCTTGTTCTTTGCCCTTCTGCCCTCTATTACAGAAAAAACTGACATCACACCCATTTAGCTAAATAGAGGAAAATATCAAAGGGTGAGACGTGAGGGAATACGAGATTAATTAGAATGCAATGCAGTTCTAAAGAATTTAATCTTAGGTTTGCTGTTCTGTTCTTGCTCCTGTTATAATCTTAGAATTTATTATTAATGGTTTTATTAGTAAACATCAATAATATACCAATTGCAAGTCAAAACATTTGATTCAGGGTGTCCGGGGTCTTTAATTCAAAAAGCCTCAACTATAAATTGTGCCATTCAAAAGTTTGGCCACGCCCCCTTCTTGCACTATTGTCTATCTTATTATATAGATGGACTTTGTAGTTTTATAATTACAGACTGTAGTCCATCTATGTTCTTGTGTTTGTTAGTCTCCTGTTGGTTCTCTGGTCTCTATTGGTCAGGAGCATCACAGAACAGGTATCATTTGGGTGGTGGATTGTTTGTCAGTTCTGCAGTGACACTGATGTGGTGAGGGGGGTTTTAGGGCAGCAGTGTTGCTGTAGTTTCATTTGTCCACCTCAGTGACACTGCTGGGATAGGAATAATTCACCAACCAAATAATCCCTGCTCCGTGGTGGTACTATTGGAGGCCTAACCATTAGAACAGAGTAAATGGGATGTACACAGTATGTACTGTAGGACAAACAGATGAACTACAGTCTGGAATTGTAGAACTACAAAGTCCATCTTTGGACTTTGGAAGTGGAACAAAACCAAGGTGTATCCAAACTTATTACTGTACTGTATATTATGTTTTGAACTTTAAACTAAAGGTGTGTTCATTATTTTACTGTGCTGCTGTGTTTTTAATTTTATTTATTTTTTTTTATTAAAACAAGCACGTGTAGACTGCACGTAGACATTGTAGACATACAAAGTCCATCTTTATGGCAAGTGGAACTGAGAACATGGACAATAAATGGAGAAAAAAGGAGGCGTGTCCAACATTTGACTGGTACAGTTTGTGAACAAAAGTATCAGGACAGCTTATTTTAACATGGTCTCCATTCGCAGCAATAACAGCCTTCAGTATGAAGAGCTTTCACTGGCTGTTTTTTTAATATTTAACCATTTTTAACACTTGAAAGACTCGTCACTTAACAATCTTTCACCTTCGGTCATTAATGCAGACCCAGATAGTTGCAACTAATATACAAAACAAACTAAAGATGCCAATCTGCCACTTGTTTTGCTGTCATTTTGCAAAAGTCCTGTTTTTATTCTGGCTTCAATCTTTTAAATGTACAAGGATGCCATTGACGATGCCCCCCTTTGAGTTTAAGTACGTTTCCTCATTCTCTAAATAAACCACAAGTAATTTAAAAAGCGTGCATGTTATCAGATGATTTCATGCCGTTGGACCTTCTCCCCCACGTGTCGTCTCCGAAAGGACCACTATTCCATCACGAGATGTTGCCGTGAGGACAGATTGTATTTGTCACGTTGTACGTGACTTTATCAAAGCCGAAGGGAAAAACGTACACAGATTACATGCATTCCAGCATCACATTCTGCAGTCATGAGGTTCACAGAGCTGCAGGCTCTGAAAATATCGTTTTAATATTAAGACATGTCGGCTCGCGCGATTCGAGCCGAGGGTCAGGTCAACAAGCACTAACGTCAGGCCTGGCACAATGCCCCGCTCTGTCTTTCCATATAAGGGTTCTAACTGCTGCTGTTAGTTGTTATTCTTAGTTTAGATTCGCTAAGAGAAAAATAATGGTATTGTTTGCCAGACTGGCCATGAATGGACCTGAGGAAGATGTGCTGAGTGCATTTTAGTGGTTCAGATTAACAATGCAAGCAATAAAGCTGTAATCTTGGTCATAAATGAGAGGGGTCGACTTACTTTAGGTAAAAAAAAAAAAAAAAAAAAAAAAAAAAAAAAAAAAGGATTCATTGGACATGTTTTTTTAAATGATTAAATTTAATTTTGAACTTTCATTAATCATTTTGGGTGTTTTGTAAATATACTCACTGTCCACTTTATTAGGTACACCTTATAAATGCAGTTCTATGATTACAGCCTTAAGACTCTGAATTACATAATGAAGACCTATATTTGTCTGAATATTTTCTCACCTGTTCACCGCCTCTTGATTTATCTTAACCAGTCATTTATAACGTAAAGCTGCATTATTCAAAATTAATTATGTTCACATCCATCCTTCAGTCCTGCAAAACTATATTATGTACTTTTTTTATGCCAATATTATGGCTTGTTACGGTTTTTCAACATGGATTAACATAAGGACTGCTTATAATAATGCATAAAATCACCTTTTTATACAGACTGGACATTTTTATTTCTGGCGGAAGTCTGAAATTGTTTATTGGCAATGTGCTTGCATGTGGTCATGTGACTACGCTCCCAGTGTCAGGGACATAAATCTCAGGGATGCCGTTCCAGGTTCCCCTCCTCTTTTTTTCAAGTGCAGGATCATTTTGCATACCTGCGACAAATCAAATGTCAGTTAAAATATCGTCTTCGCCCGTCACGTCCTCATCACACTACTCATTAGACAAATCTGCACCCAAACACTTTGGTGACCAAATGACATTATTATAAGCAGCTTCATGGATTTTTGCATCACTAACAGAGTTTGCATTTGTGGGCTCATGTATATTTTAAAACCCCCCCCCCCCCCCCCCCCCCCCCCCCCAGTTTAATTGAGACCCCTGTTGTACCCCTCCTCCATCCGCTATCATCTGTAGTTGAGTGGTCATGATGTTGCAGTCCAGCAGATCCTGTGATTAGAGAGCAATTATACTGGGACCTGGTGGGTTGCACCCCCAGACTCATTTGAATAAAGCGCATCAGGGTTTTTGAAAATTGAATGGCTTTCCTGAGCCAGTGGGTGAACCTTTATTGCCTCCGCTTGCCTGATCAGCTGATTATGCGTTTGCGTACAACGAAGAAGATCAAGTATAAAATAGATGAGCTTAAGCCATTGGGGTCCTTTTTCCCCAGCGGAGAGAGAGATCCCCAGCAGCTGTCCTCATTGCATTGCTATATCCCTTTACAGTCAAATCAGAGAGACATGTAATCGCCTAACTGCCTGCTAGCCTTTGCAGCTAACAGCTGCCGTAGGCTAGGTCAAATTACCTCAGCGATACGCATTACAGCATAACTTGGTAAGCTATGGTCATCCACTCTGGATATTTATATGTATACTCTGACGTCAATTCAGCCGGGTGGCCTTCACATTAGGTTTTCCAACATCACATGGATGCATACATAGGTGATTAGTTAAGTCATTAGTTTATTGCGGTTGCATATTTAATCTAAAAATCCAAATATAATCAAGAGGTTTCTGTGGTGGTGTGCTAAAATCCTGTTCGTTTTAATTTGAGGACTTCCACTGAACTGTCTGATTAATTAATGTCATGCATTTTTTTTTATTTATTATAACATAGTCTTCCCTTCCCTTTGTAAAAGCGTCAGTTGTGTCATGCTGGCTCACACACAGCCTTCAGAACTTTCACTTCATCTGAACTCGTGCACAGTTTAGAGATTGTGGCTGCCCGTTCCAAAGCTGCACCTGTCGTTTCACCTGCTAGCTGTGCTCAGTTTCTGATGGGTGTCTACTTGCCGTACCAAAAATAATACCTTTTGGTCACTCTCAATCTCAAATATCAGTATTTCAGTAATGCTTTTACATGGTTTGCATGCACTTCTGACTTCAGACTAACGTGCATATCTGATTTAAGGCTTCATTCATTGATTATTTTCAAATCAATAGGATGATATTAAATAATAAAGATATGTTGATGACATGAATGGATCTCTGAATAACCAATACCCGGTCAGGTTGCAATTATGCAACTGAATGCTGAATACACCCAAAACACTATTAACATTATTGCACGTTATGCCCAAAAACGCACCCATGAATAATTAGAATTAGTACATGCATTTTACAACAGCAAACACACACACACACACACACACACACACACACACCCTACACCAAGCTGCATGGTGTGCGGTTTATGGCTTACTAAAGATTTATAATTATAGAGCCCTTTGTCTTTAATGCTATTGGTTTAAATTTCTCCTCAAGCCATAATTAGTTCATAATGGCTTTATTCACCCCATTACTTTTTTCACTCTTATAAAATACAAAATATTCTTCAGATTTGCCAGGTTCCTGAGGGTTGTTTATTGTGAATGTAGCATTAGTTAGACATCAAGCTAAAACTGTGCCAATAAGCATTTCCTCGGTTACTTAGACTGGAAGACGGCTCTAAAGCAGGACTTCTGCCTTTTTATTTAATGTCTGATCAAATCATCTGGCTCGTGTAGGAGGAGGGGAACCCCTCCAGTCGTGCCACATTAAGATGGGGAAACCTACCCTTTTCATCTCTCTCCCTCCCTCCCTCCCTTCCCTCATTTTTCTCCCTCGTTTTCTCCGCCTCTGCAGCAGGCCTCACCCGCATAGCATCCAATGACGGCTTGGGTTTCATGCTGAAGCCAGGGGTGGCTTCAGTGCGTAGCCATAAAAAGAGTGAGTTTGTGTGTACATGTCTGAGAGAGGAGATTACATTGGGGGGAGGGCTCGGAGTAAAGAGCACTACACCATATCTGGTTGCTGACAGTGAGGGAAGCCTGAAAATGTGATGAAGCCGTAGCTCCAGTTACACGGCTCCCTGTTGGGCGCAAAAATCAGCTGCAGCAATTGTTCACGTGAACATCTCGATTAAAAAAACATGAAAATGCATCACAAAGCTTTAAACTAGATATGTATTTAGCATTGCGCCATCTAATTCTTCATGGCAATGCATTTTAAACTGGGCCAGTATGTCATGGCTTCTCCGGTGTATGTCAGTGGAGTTCTGGGCAATTAATCAAAAAGGTCACCAATCTTCCATCTTGGCATTTTCAAATGACTTGCTAATGTAACCTTTATCACACGAAGACAACACCGAGGCATTTCATTTATTCATTTACTAACCCGCTCATCCTGATCAGGGTTGTGGGTGATGCTGGAGCTTATCCCAGTACTCATACTTGGAGGAACACTGGTCAGGCTGTCGGTCTATTACTAAAACCATATGATTGATGTGAAATATAAATATCTTTTTTTATTATGACAGAACACTTTATAGGTAACATTTTAAGCTGTCACATTTTCATACAACGTTGAATTCATACGTTTTGAATTCCACTGCATTGTGGCTGATGGTTTCACGTTGTCCTATCATCTGGTCGGAAATGGTGTTCTGGGTCTTGTATTGTCATTATCAACCGAAATGAAATCAAATAAAAGCAATTTCAGGAACATATGAGAATCTCGTGAAAGCGCACACACTCATCGATGTTCAGGATATAAAGGTTATGGGTCAAGATCGGTGACCGAATGGGGCAATCTCTGTCAGAATCTGTGCCATTATTAAACCGTGATTTGTGGGGATCTTTCAAGGACGTTGAGAATGGTCTGTTGACTTTCTCATTGAAGGAACACATGAGACATCACAGATCACTGTGTCTTTCCTCTTTTGCAGCCAAATCATGTTGACTTTTTTACTTTAACATAATGGCGCACAATTACACTTGTTTGCATTTTATTGTGAAATATTTTTGTGTTATTTAAAGCATGTTTTGGATTTCTTAAGATCGAATTGGAACAAAATAAACATAAACATGGCTTACACAGAGGATTCATTTAAGTATTTTTGTTTTCCTACTTAACTTTTTGTGAAACCTCATTTCGAGATCACCACGTCCATCTGCGAAGATATATCCACAAGCTCCATACGCAACCTATTTAATCAATGCCGGGAAAAGGTGTGAATATAGACTGCTTGCAGGTGAAAGATAGCACTGAGCTTTGCGATGCACCGTGGAGGATGGGGCCCAATGTTTCACCATTCATCATCATGGGCTCACAATCTTCAAAACTCCCCAATTCAGTAGATCTTGGCTTAATAAATATTGTGTATTTGAACATGCTGTGCGGCACGGTGGCTTAGTGGTTAGCACGTTCGCCTCTCAGCGCTAGGGATTCCCGGTTTGAATCCCCATCTGGGTGGAGTTTCCATGTTCTCCCCGTGTCTGCGTGGGTTTCCTCCGGGTTCTCCGGTTTCCTCCCATAGTCCAAAAACATGGATCAAGTCAATTGAATTCTCAAAATTGCCCCATATAGAGAGTGTTTGAGTGAGTGAGTGTGTGCCCAGCGATGGATTGGCGCCCTGTCCTGGGTCTATCTGCCCAGCGCCCGAAACATTCTCCCCTGGATGGGCATGGGGAACCCCACCGCGACCCTAATAGAGGATAAAGCGGGAGATAATGAATGAATGAATGAACATGCTGTAAATTGAGCATGCAAGTTCAGCTACTACCATGTCATACTGTGTAGTATGGTAGTAGATGAGGTTCAGAAATTTGCGTGTTCTTGACATGTGGGGTGTTGTGGTTTCCTCCCACAGTCCATTACCAAGCTAGTAGGACAATTAGAGATCTAAACCAGAGGATAATGTGGGCATTATTGTATTTTGTGTGCTGACTTGTGTAGTACGATTACATACATTCACCCCGGGGCAGAAATCAGCATCCACCGTGACTAGAAATAGGACAATTCATCATTTTTGTAATTAATCGTGAATATAAAATGTTACAATAAATTATCACAATTGTGCTTCAACATTTTCATGACGACATTCAAAAGAACAATATGCTTATGCTAAAAATGATGCCGAACTGTATTTACACTTGCAGCACACTTCTCTAGTTTTCCTTCAAATATAAACAATACACCTGGTGGTCAGCACCTTCGCCTCTCAGCGCTAGGGATTCCCGGTTCGAATCCCCATCTGGGTGGAATTTCCATGTTCTCCCCGTGTCCGTGTGGGTTTCCTCCGGGTTCTCCGGTTTCCTCCCACAGTCCAAAAACATGGATCAAGTCAATTGAGTACTCCAAATTGCCCCATATAGAGTGTGTATGTCTGTGTGAGTGTGTGCCCAGCGATAGATTGGCGCCCTGTCCTGGGTGTATCTGCCCAGCGCCCGAAACGTTCTCCCCTGGATGGGCATGGGGAACCCCCCCGTGACCCTAATATAGAATAAAGCGGAAGATAATGGATGGATATAAATAATACATATAATCATGCAATCGTGATTATATTCTAAATCAATAATTGTACCATCAAAACCTTTAATCGTCTCATCTCTAACCGTGTCCCAGATCAGGACAAATATGTGAATGTTATGAGAACACGCATAATATAATTCTAATGCTACCTATTAATCAGGCTAAATAATAGAATTCATAGCTATTTGTTATCCTGATTAAAGGAAATAAATCATTTTATATAAATATTAATATGGGATCCACGTTTATATAACAATAGAGGACACGCTGCTACCTTCTTGATGGTCTTGACAGTTTAGAACATTCCCAAATATGGCCAAATAGCAGTGGAGTTGTTTATGTCCTTATGATGATGGGAGTCACCTCTGCTCTGATTGGCTGTTCTTCACTGGCTCAGCCTCACACAAACGTACGCATGATTATGAATCAGACTGCAGCATGTGTGTATCCATCACACTGTGGTCCAGAACTCTCGGTGTCTGCGTCATGACTCAGCCGTGCCTCTTCTTTCTCTGACATAAGCATCGGCGTTTTATAAGCACCAATCCGGCTGTTCTGCACCATATGCCTTCCCCCTCTGCTCTGCTAAAGAAGTGACCACGGAGGCTCTTCTGCTGTTCGGCTTCCCTCCACTGCCAGTGTACAGCTGCGTCACGCGCTCTGACGGAAGCATCTCTTACGCTGCGGAGATCATTAGAATAGCCTCAAGGTTGCTCTGTTGCTCTCATCGTCTTTCTATTGCACTCTCGTGCCCTTAAAGCCATATTCACTAACAGGAATGTTCACTATACCTTAAATATATAATGCAAATTCAGCTTCACAGGGGATTTCACTTCATTGTATAGTCATTCCATTAATAACCTGTTGGAATTTGAGCCATGTTTAAGGATCCAGCCTTGTGACCTGAAGCTCCCCGCTTTAATTGCCGGTCCCACCAAGTACTATGGCTGAAGTGCCCTTGGGCAAGGCACCTAACCCCAATTGCTCCCCAGGTGCTGTGTACTGTACAGGGCTGCCCATCACTCCAGGCACGTGTACCCAGTGTGTTTCAACGCCACGGATGAGTTAAACATGGAGGACACATTCCTCTGTGTGTAAGTACAGGAGGCAAAAAAAAATCAGTTTATTACTTTAAATGCCACCACTGATTGTACTAATGTTGAGTTAGATATTTGGGATAATCACCTTACAGCAAGGGTTCTGTCTCCAGGTATGCTCTGGGTTTATTTATATGAGAAGTTTGCTGTAATCATGGGACAAATACAACATAAGTTATTTTTTATGTGTGTGTGTGTGTGTGTGTGTGTGTGTGTGTGTGTGTGTGTGTGTGTGTGTATGTGTGTGTATATATATATATATATAATTTTTTTTTTTTTTTTAATTATTTATTTTATTTATTTTTTTTAGTTAGCATGGGCAGCACTGTGGTGCAATGGTCAGTGCTACCGAATTACAACAGAAAGGTTCCTGCTTGGGATAATGAAGGGTTCTAGCTGTGTGGAGTCTGCATGTCCTCCCTGTGTCCAAGTGGATTTACTCCAGATACTCTGGTTTTTCCCCCCACATTCCCCTCACATGCACATGGGTACCCCATCATTTATATCCACTCGGCAGAAAATTAGCCAGTGATTTTTGCCTCGTCATTAAATTCTGAAACTGAAGCTCAGTTATCTTAGCGGTCATGCGGAAGCTGAGCCAACACTTGATGTTTTACTGCTGGCCATCTTCATAATCCTCTCCAACCGAAGTGGCTGCAATAACCGTAATCCCTGCGCAAGTCTCATCATCTTTATCGCCACGTTTAACCTTTGTTTCCTCATCAACACATTATTTTGTTTTATGCTCTCATATATAAGCAGGCAATTAAATAATGACAGGCTCGCTTGTTGCCGGTTGCAACCTTTATGCTCAGCAATTCTAGCTTTGATTTAAAAATCAATAGCAGCACATATCTGTGCGCATCACAATTTACTGCCTCTTCTGCTGTCAAAGTTAAACCCTGTTTGAAGCAGATCCCCAGGGCAGAGCTTTACGGTGAGTAGGATCATACAGAAGCAGCTATTAGTGCCCTTGCAAGGGTTTCTTCTTGTAGATAACTGCCAGTAAATAAAATGCCATGAGTGCTTTCATTGAATTTAATTTAAGTTGAATTTGAAGGCTTTGACTCATCATATTTCATTTTTTCTTATTTTTAATATCACTGAGTGTGTTTAAAATACAAGCATAAATATATTCCGGTAATTTGTTTCAGAAACAGTTTTTACAATGATATAAAGATATAAAAAAACGGAAGCCGGCGTTTTTTAAAAAAAAAAAAGGAAGCCGGCGGCACGGTGGCTTAGTGGTCAGCACGTTCGCCTCTCAGCGCTAGGGATTCCCGGTTCGAATCCCCATCTGGGTGGAGTTTCCATGTTCTCCCCGCGTCTGCGTGGGTTTCCTCCGGGTTCTCCGGTTTCCTCCCACAGTCTAAAAACATGGATCAAGTCAATTGAGTTCTCTAAATTGCCCCATGTAGAGTGTGTATGTGTGAGTGAGTGTGTGCTCAGCGATGGATTGGCTCCCTGTCCTGGGTCTATCTGCCCAGCGCCCGAAATGTTCTCCCCTGGGTGGGCATGGGGAACCCCCCTGCGACCCTAATATAGGATAAAAGAGGAAGATAGTGAATGAATGAATGAATGAAAAAAGGAAGCCTAAAAGTTTGTAAAGTATTTAACAAATACATTCAGTGGCCACTTTATTAGATACAGCTCCTTGTTTTTACCTTTATTGTCTATGGTTAGCATGTTCTCCCCTCAGTGCTGGGGATCTAGGGTCGAGTCCCAATCCGGATGGATTTTCCATGTTTTGTGTGTGCATGTGTCTGCACTCTGTCCTGGATGTATGGGCCCAAGCGCCTGAAACATTCTCCCGGGACCCTAGTATAAGATTAAGCAGAAGATGGATGGACTTTGTGGCACCAAAATTGAGCTAGAATTATTAGGGTGGTGGATGAATATCAGCAGAGCAGTGACTATGAGGTGGGGCACTATCTGATACCCCGCAGTGCAAAAAATCATCCCCCATCCAAGTAATACCTGATTTGTGGTGGCATAGAGTGAAACAGATTACAGACTACGGTCTGTAATTACTGAACTACGGAATGCCTCTATATCATCATTAGAGCTGATAAAATGGACAATAAGCGTGTATATAGTTTTATGTGTGGGATGCAATCAAATTCCTCGATTGCCGATGGTTTGTTGTTTGAGTCTCACATTATAAATCTATTAAAGATCGATTTAATGGCCACTTTCACACGGTCCTTGTGTTCCACATCATTAACAATAACCCATCAGGCCATCAGTAGAGCAGAAGAGGTGAAGGAAGAAGCTTGACGAAAGCCTCCATTTGCAGCTGTTATGTGTGTTTGTGTATCCATGTGTGTGAACACTACCAAATGGGTACTTTGATTTCGACACACAGCCTGTCAGGGGAGCAGTGCACAATCGCACTGGAAAAGTGCTATTACACCAAACGGCAGCGATTACTCGGAAAAGCCCCAACAGCCCCGGAATTAATCGGCGTCGCTATTCAAAATAAAGCACAATGTTTTTTATCTTCGTGAGCGACCTCGTCTAGGCCTCATTGTCTGGGTTTGTTAGGTTGCCGTCTGTCGCTCCAGTGTGACAGCTGGTTAAGTTGTGCACCATGCCAGCCTTGAGACCCCCCTTCCGTTCGCAGATCAGCTGCTCTTCAATAACATCCTAATTCCCCAAGAATGCACCTCGTGCCCCTGATGTCATTCCGCGTCTATGCTTTGAAGTCTGATGGAATGCCAGCCGAGGGGCTCCAGGCAGGCCGAAACAGGGTCCGCTTACTTAATGTTTGGGGTGGGACTGATGGAGATCTGTATCCTGGAATTCCAGTGTCTGAGAATGACCATGCCTCAGGCTTAGCACGACTTTTGTACTTCAGAGTGTTGACACAAGTGGCACGTGTGTGTGTGTGTGTGTGTGTGTGTGTGTGTGTGTGTCAAGCTAAACTTTATCAACAAATGATTTTTCGGTAGCAACTATGGGTATGTTTATGGTTAGTGGAGATTTTGGACTTTAACAGTAGCGATACAATGAATTTATCTAATGTATGATCAAAAGTTTAGAGATTATATACCGCGGGGGCATGGTAGCTCAGTGGTTAGGACGTTGGGCTATCAAGCTGAAGGTTGGGGGTTCAAATCCCAGGTTCACTAAAGTTATCAGTGTGGGTCCTTGAGCAAGGCCCTTAACCCTCATTGCTCCAGGGATGTTGTGATTAACTCTGTGTTCACCTTGTAAGTCGCTTTGGATAAAAGCGTCTGCTAAATGTTCTAACTTATATTACACATGAATATTGAGAGTAATATGCTAATGCTTTTTTAATTAGACATGTAATACACCATAAAGCTTGTAGCTGATCTTTAATTTAATCTGCGTCCATCTGAGGTTGGCATCCGCATGCACCTCCAGCTAATGGACACTACAACAGATACACGAGCTCGTCCTCGCCCAGGACTCCCTTCTTCAGGAAGAGCTAAAATTGATTAGCGTGCTTTGTGGGAGATAAATAAGGCTGCATTTCCAGAGATCTTAATGTAACTTCCGGATACTGTTTTATTCATGTAACCCCCTGCCCTACCACCAGCTACCCGCAGATCCATAATGCATCACTTCCTTTCTCCCAGGCTAATGTATCAGTTACACCGGCTGGAGAATAAGTAATGCTTCTTCGTGTAACATATAGTGACACATGTCACAGGCTAGTTGGTACTTAACTTGACATAATGTTGAAATCCAGTCTCCTACTTACACACACTTTTTTTTTTTTTTATTAGCCATTTGTGCATTCATGTTATCTATGAGTATCTATTTACAGGTCACCAGTATAAATTTCGAAGTGAATGATACTTGAGAGATACTTCACTCTTGTTGTAAGATGTGTATTGCTGAAGCATTATTTATATCAGTGGAAAGAGCAGCAGTGTCACTGAGGTGTTTAAATGAAACTACAGCAGCACTGCTGCACTAAAACCCCCTCAACACATCAGTGTCACTGCAGAACTGACAATAAACAATCCACCACCCAAATGATACCTGTTCTGTGATGCTCCTGACCAACAGAGAACGCAGATGGACTACAGTCTGTAATTCTAAAACTACAAACATCTACCTATATGGTAAGTGGAGGAAATGGAGGATGGAGCAAGAAGGGGGCGTGTCTAAGCTTTTGACTGGGAGTGCTTATAACGAAGTGATGGAGGAAAAAGTAGAGATCTGTATCGACTACAACTGCTGCTGCGACTGTGATTATTACACACAATGTACATTACATCAATCATACAAGACACATTTTGATGATTTGCCACCTAACTCCCGCCACCCAGAGGATTTGTTTAAAATGACAAGGTCAATCTATGCCACTAAGGGTCAAAGGTGAGAGTATGTAGTTGGTTGATTAGCAGGTGTTTCAGTTCTGTATACTGTATTTAAAGCTCACATTGAGACAAACAGCACACATTCCTGGTGGTGCGGCATGATCTGCTTCTCCTCTTTTTTTATAACCACCTTTTTCCTGTTTGGATGCGACCCCGGGGTATGTGTGTACTTCCCGCTATGGATCATGATCTGAGAAAAGAACAGGGAGTTCTGGAAACAAGCTCCAGAGTGTTTTTTTAATTAGAGCTTATGTAAGTCTTATATTAGCGTCACCTCCTCAACAACGACAACACATTTGTAATTAGGACATCGTTTGGGTTTCCAGATTTTATGATCTGCATCAGCAGCTGTTTTTCACCTGTTGACACCCCGTTTGCCCGGCGGCTCATTACGTAAATGTCTCCGGCACAAGTCGAGTGTTTTATGATATAATCGATTCCATGCACTGTGATCAATACGTGCATTTAGTTGGGTTTAGATGTCTATAGAAATCCATTTTATCAGCAAGACCACTCATTTTCAGTCTGAGAGTGGAAGTGGTGCAGGCTGCTCAGGTTTGTCAGTGTAATTTTCTTGTCAGTGTTGCGGACAAACTGTGCTTTCAGGTGCTGAACATTTTAAAAATAAAAAAACGGTTGAACAAAATCCTTTAGCTTCTGCATTGAGCTAGTGGCCCATTAACAGGTGCTCACCATCAAACATGGAATGTTAACCAAGAACCAGACGATAAAATGTTTTATTTGTATAATAATGTACTATAATACACAGGACTAGAAATTAGGCCCTGAAAATATTAATTCATTCATTATCTTCTGCTTTATCCTCTATTAGGGTCGCGGTGGGGTTCCCCATGCCCATCCAGGGGAGAACGTCTCGGGCGCTGGGCAGATACACCCAGGACAGGATGCCAATCTATCGCTGGACACACACACACACTCACACATACACACTCTATATGGGGCAATTTGGAGAACTCGATTGACCTTGATCCATGTTTTTGGACTGTGGGAGGAAACCGGAGAACACGGAGGAAACCCACGCGGACACGGGAGGACATGGAAACTACACCCAGATGGGGATTTGAACCGGGAATCCCTAGAGCTGAGAGGCAAACGTGCTAACCACTAAGCCACCGTGCCGCCTGCACTGAAAATAAATTTCCTAATAATTGAAATTATATTTTTGATATTAGTGTGTGTATGTGTGGGGGGGGGGGGGGGGGGGGGGGGGGGGGGGGGGGGGGGTAGGGAAGGGAGTATTGAGTGTGGGGGTGGGTTGGTGTGTGTGTGTGTGTGTGTGTGTGTGTGTTTTTTTTTTTTTTTTTTTTTTTTTTTTTTTTTTTTTTTTTTTTCATTATTATTATTATTATTTCATTTTTTATTATTATTATAGTGTTTGTGTGGGATGGTCATTTCACATGCTTCAAATACTCTCTCTCTCTCTCTCTCTATTTGCTTTTTTGACATGAAACATTTCCAAATTGTATTGTCAAGCAATAATTAATCAGAAAATACAAGTGTGTGCATGTATGTGTGTGTGTGTATATATATATATATATATATATATATATATATATATATATATATATATATATATGTATATATATATCATTCATTATCTTCCGCTTTATCCTCTATTAGGGTCGTGGTGGGGTTCCCCATGCCCATCCAGGGGAGAACGTTTCGGGCGCTGGGCAGATAGACCCAGGACAGGGCGCCAATCCATCGCTGGGCACACACTCACTCACACACACACTCTATATGGGGCGCGCTATCCTATCGCTATATATATATATATATATATATATATATATATATAATGTATATGTGTGTGTGTGTATGATAAAGCAGTAAATAAGATTGTGTAGGGGTGATTATCAGGTTCTCTCTCACTCTCTCTGTTTTAAGGCTGTGTATAGTAACTAAGCTTTCAAAAGTAAAGCCAGAATATCTAATTAAATTAGAATCACTCAAAACTCCAATAGAATATATTCTGATGCACCCCAGTCCACTTTAATTTCCTCTTCCTTCATGTGCCTCACTTTTACAGCCTGCGTAAATTGATCGGGTACCTGCGTGGAGCCAGAAAGGAAAGCGAGCCGGCTGCTATATTTAGAGGTTCTGACGGGTCACTGAAGTCGACGAGTAGCTAAATATAGTGCCATACGCGCGCGCACAATGGAAATGGACGTCATGGAGAGATCCTGACTGGCAGACAGTGACCCTGATGAGCCATTCTGTTGTGGATATTACAGGTTTAAAGACATTTATATGCTTTTAATGCTTATTTAATAGGCTAAGTCTCAGTCTCTTGCCCTTCCTCCAGTAGTTCGGAGACGCAGTGTGCTGGCAGTGTGTGAATTATTGAGCAGATGGCCAGTTCGAGTAGGGAAAATGATGCGTATCACGTATCAGCAGTACACATAACCTCAGGGTTAACGTGTACTCCAATAGGGTTTCTCCTGCAGCATCTCCACACACCAGCTCATCATACATTAATGCTACGTCTTTGAGTCGGATTTGGCCCTGGAGAGAAGTTGCCATGGGTCGCGACACACTTTCAGACGAGGATTACAATACAAATGAATCGAGAACCATCGCTCTACAAAATGATCATGTCATGCCAGTATCACATATGAGCAGCGACGGCGTGTCCTTTTACAAAATTGCCTTTTTCCTAGAGAATAATCTAAAATGTCTCGATAGGTTCCACTTCCAGATAGACTTCAATTACTTGTGCATCATGCAGCCACGGGGAGCCAGGGAAGAACGGGATTATTGACAAGTCCTGTCTGTATTGCCTCTGCCTATGCCAGCGTGGCTGCTGCTTGAGTGCTTCGAGTAATGGGCTTTCTACACATGTGGACACGTGATATTGGCTCGATAAGGCTGCTGTTCGCCAAGCACCTCTTCACGCCACGTGAACACCTGCTGGGTTGATGAGGAGGCTGTGGAATCGTCTATGACAGCCAATCGGACGATCTCCACCCGCTTTGAAATCAGACTGAAGCTCTGTTCCTTTCACACATTAAATCACATTAAATATAATGGCCGTGATGTGCTATGGTTGCTAGCTTTACAAATACAATCGCTTTTGTACCTGAAAGGCAGTCGATTTAGAAGTAAACAGAACATACACATGGCATCTTCTAAGATAAATGTCCTCCCGTCTAGTGCTTGTGTTACTCACATGGCCCGTCAAGGCCAAGATCCCATAACACTGTATTGACTGAATAGTGTCAACCGAGGTATTGTTCAAATTAAATTTGAACTATTAAAAAATGCAAACTAAATGTACACTGTATTTATTTTTAAAATGAACTCTTTTCTTCATATCGTTTTTTATTTTAATAAAAATATAAAGTATATAGACAAAATATTGCAACATCTATACATTATTTTTACATACAGTGAGTCCTAAAAGTTGATGACGCCCTATTTTAACGATCTATAGCAGCCGCGCAGCTTGATTTAGGCGTGTCATTGTGTCTTTGCCTTCATGTCAACGAGTAAAGTAGAGATTCATACGTTCATTAATATCTTGGCAATGAGATCTCAACACAGACATGTACACCCACCACGTACACTATGCACAAATCCATAGTGCATGCCAGTTGGAGGTTATGTAAACTTCCTGACATCCACAATAAAATAACATTATTCCAAATCAACTCAAAATTTCACAAAAAGACTCAAAAGTCATGTTTTAAATCCCTTAATTATTCATGAATGTGTTTTGGGCATAACATGCAAGAAAACCAATCTGCGTGTCACTTGCCGTTCCCTTGAAGAGCCAGGTGTGCTCTGACTTTGGCTGATTGTTATTTCTGCAAATTTGTGATGACATAGATTAATGTTATTTTATTATTCATTTAATTAAGTGGAGACTGATAGCAATTAGAATCAATCAGTCCGAAAGCACTTCAAATAGATTTTCAGATAGCAATGCTCCAGAAATGGACCTGAACACCTCATTTTGAGAAGACCACGCCCATCGAGGTAGATATATTCACAAGCAGCATTGCTGGGGTGTGTCCAAACATATGACTGGTATTGTATATTACTGTGCTATAGTGTTTTTTTTTTTGTTGTTGTTTTTTTATTTCTGACTGTGCAGAGGTAGGGAAATGGCTTTCTTATAGAGACTGTAACAAAATGTTTTGTATTATTAAATTTAAGTTTATTTTCCGATTCTGACAGGCATGCTTCAGTGAGCAGGATGTCAGTAGTGAGAAATCGGTGGGGGCTTCGGGGTTCCCTCGTCATCATCTTCTCTTACACTACATGCACTCAATCTGTCTTTTCTGCACCAGTCAGCATCCAATCTCAACAAAGTCTCCCATAGACTGACTTACTCTGCGGGAGCCTCACTAGCAATTGGAAAAACCTTTTAGTCTTTTTTTTTTTTTTTTTTTTTTTTTTTTTTTTTTTTTTTTTTTCTCGCCAGATCGGCTCACACACACACACACACACACACACACGCATTTCAGCATGTTCACATATGGTATTTAAGGATGCACACAGATGAGCAGAAAGCTCTGCAATAAGACGCATGCATTAGCTAAAAGACGCATTTACGGTGCATCTAATCGTGGCCCCAGAGGCATTAAAACAGGGTTAAAGCCTTACTTAGTGTTCCTCATCCTGCTGCTACATCCCTAGTGCATACCTGGTGTGGACGTTGCTGCAAGTCATTAACTATTTGGTGTCTGTATTTAATAGCAAACCCTTTTATTTTTGCCTCTGTTTAATATCAAGCTTTCCGTGAAATGCAGCATTGTTTGTAGTGAATGTTTTCTTTATACAGTAAGTAACAGTACAATTTTAAGCAAATCCCTGCTTTTCCTTTATAATGAAAACCCTGCCATCCTGCAAACCAGTCCTGCTGGTAGACAGTTTTGTGGATTATAGATCCAACACACGTGTGGAGAGTGTAAGGTGGGGGAGGACGTTCATCATGCCGAGTCTGTGGTGCATCAGCTTCTCTCACCATGTTACGGCAGCAATTAGCTGCTGATGTGGTTTTTAAAATCATAAGGAGTGACGTCCCCAGGAAGAAGTTGTCTGAGAGTAAATTTGTGCGGTCAGTTGTCAAGGTTGATCTTTAAAATACTGGAGGTGTCGAAGTAAAGCAGAGCTGAGTTTGCTAAATAAACAGCTGCTGGCGGAAGCCGGACTGTCCACTTGACTGAATGCGGGATGAGAGAGACGTGTCAGCATGCAGGAAGATGGATGAGAATGAATGCAGACAGAAGTCGCTGAGTTGCAGAGCCTGGGTTTGTCCAATAGACTCAGTCAGTCGCTTTTCGACGTGCCTTTCACTCCATCCTTTACTATGAAGCAGGTTCAGTCTTCCAACTGGCTGAAATAAAGAGAGTTGGTCTGAAACGGCTACATACGGTCACTGTGACTGGACGAGCAGCAACACAAAATACAAAACTAATAATGTCTGCCATTTGCATTTGAGTCAGTATTGGTTTACTAACAGTGATTCATTATAACGCTTTAATGTGGGCCATAAGCTAAAGGTTTAAAAAGTATTGTAATGACATTGAATAAATAAGTATGTACATCAATAATTGAGTTAAACTGAATAAAGCGATTCACTAAAATGAATCACTAATGACTCTATAATTTATTGATGTTTATAAATGAGAAATTTGCTGGGGGGCATTTGCTGGATGTCTGCAATGTCCTGCAGAGTTGTCAGTTTGCAAGACATCACTGTGTGGACAACGGCGCATTGGCCATATTGTTTTAAGCCCGATCCCACAATGTGCAAACTTTGTGAGGACCAAGCATCAGAAGAGGGACATGACTGAAGGACATGAATGCAAAGAATGGTCTTTACAGGAACGTCCTGGATGGACTGCAATCCCGTTGGTCCAATAGAAACCAGGTTCTGTCCATCAGCTCAAGTGTGTGGTTTCAACAAACCTATGAATTCTCAATGAATTCTCTGATTCTCAGTAAGGATCAAAGTACACCATGGTCTAGAACATTTGCATGTCCACCTTTCAGCACTGGGGTTCCAGGTTTGAATCCCAATCTGGGTGGAGTTTCCATGTCCTCCCTTTGTCCATTTGGGTTTTTTGCCTGGTTCTCTGGTTCCTTCCAAAGTCCAAAAACATGGATTCAATTTGAATTGATCTAAATCGCCTCTATATAGTGGGGCAGTCATGAGGCAAACGGTCAGGATGATGAGATGAAATTTTTAGCTATATTGCTATAAGAAACCTTTGCAGGCACGGTGACCATCATACCTCATGTTGAGCTGAGCAGGCAAAATGTATTAGCGCCACCACCGGACCATCCAGAACACATTTGTATTACTGTAAATTAAAATGACTGAAGGTTAGTCATCCAGTTGATTAGATATTAAATCAAGTAACCTTATAAAATACCTTGTAAATCAAAAAACAAAGTTTTGGGACTTCAGGGTCTTTTCTGCAGTCTTGCTCTGTACTTCCCAAATTAAGGCACAAGGATTTGTAAATTGGCACATGATGGATATTTGGCACATTGAGAGGGGAAAAGTTATTTCCACCCTTCACTAGTCACTCAGCGGGTCTTGGTGTTCTTTCTCATAAAATCTCCTTGAAGGGTGACAGGAGTAGCAGGGAGCCCTAGAGCCTTCTGAGATCATTACCACACTCTGTTCTGTCTGAAATAAGTCTTTTTAATCACCGCAGCCTTTCTTCTATTTCACTCTGTTCCAGAAGAACAATGCCACACCTCACACATGATGAATTTTATGGGGTTACTGCATTCTCATTATTGATGAATGGACTACATCAGCAGTTCCCTCTTGCTGGGCGGACTGGGAGGAATTTGGACTCAGACCCGGTTTATAAGAAATTCTTTTCAAATATATATTAGAACACGATCTCAATTATGATTATTTTAGATCAACAAGTGATGAAAAATGGCTTTATTGTGTGTCCAATGCCACTAAACACCTATTAAATATCACTGCAGTTGTACAGAGAATGCAGACTCATAGACTGCACTATACTGTGTACGATGGCAGACACCCTGACACGCCCTGAATAAAGCTGCGTGGTTGACTGCTCCCATAGTGTCCTATGACCATAAATTAAATCTGCCTGAATATGTAAAATCCATTCAGAATAAAAATAAAATAAAATGCTGGGTGTAGAACCTCAAGATGATTCAGTTACTTTAAATATATAAATGATTTTGCACCCACACAGATATCTTTAGGTATCATTTTTTTCTAATTAAGATACAGTATCATTCATCAGCAGATCCCACACCGTCATCAATCACATAATTAAAGATCAGCATGTTTAAATAAATCAGCGTGTAAACTTTACAACAAAGTCTTCATCCAGAAACAGCTTTACTATTAAAGCATAAAATTCTATCAAACTGTAAAATATACTAAAAATTATAATTAATTTAACCGCATTACGGAAACCTGATATCAAAATAGATGACATCCCTCCTTTTGTTGACGCTTTGATTGATGTTGTTTTTTTTTTCCCTGCTCAGATAATGCATTTAATTAATTTTTTCCCCCATTCAGCTCACATTTCTAACGCCCATCGCTCTTAATTCACACTCCACCTGGCTTTTCTGTGAGCCCCCATGACAGTTTCTGTGTCAGACTTTAGCACCAAAGAGGCCCAGCTGGGCTGTTTGGTCCTCATGGTAATATTGCTTGGCTTCAGTCCAGATTAACATTTTAAATACTTACTACAGCAAATTTGTTGAATAGTGCGCGATCATGTCAGGCAGCTCGGTGTTTACATTTACATACACATGACTGTGAGTCCAGTAATGATAAATGCGTCGTCTTTATCCACCTGCATTTTTACGTTTCAACATTAACAACTGAATTTATTTCATTCAGTAAAAATTCAGTAAAAAATTACTGCCTTAATGTCATTGTACATTTAACACAAACTATTTTTTATCGGGGGTGTCTTAGTGGTTAGCATGTTCTCCTCTTAGCTCTAGTGATTCCCGGTTCGAATCCCAATCTGGGTGGAGTTTCATGCTCTCCCCGTGTCCGCGTGGGTTTCCACCGGGTTCTCCGGTTTCCTCACACAGCCCAAAAACATGGATCAAGGTCAATTGAATTCTCCAAATTGCCCCATATAGTGTGTCTGTGAGTGTGTGTCCAGTGATAGATTGGCATCCTGTCCTGGGTGTATCTGCCCAGCACCTGAAACATTCTCCCCTGGATGGGCCCCCCCCCCACAAGCCTAGTAGAGGATAAAGTGGAAGTTAATGGATGGATGGATAGTTTTGATCGTTGCATGTGGATGCTCATTCTAACATCTATGAATATGATCATGAATAATTAAAAATATTAGTACATGCCTTTTTTTGTCATGATGGCAAATACACACCGCCACACCCCAAATCAAGCTGCATATTGAGTAGAAAAAATAGGGTTTATTGATTGAGTGACCGACCTACACATCTGTCTCATGTTGAAGCTTTATGACGTGCTGTTCATATGGCGCATCATGAAGAGGAATTACAAACATGGTGAGTCCATCATGTCAGCTGCAATGTGATGGTTGATTTAGAACCTGGAGTTCTTTTGGACTGGTGGCGTTGCAGTCCTGCAGGATGGCCTCTCTGAACTGCTATAGTCTTTGAAAATGATTTCTGAAAATGGACATTCTGTACATGTTGCTGTCACTTTGGCTTTCTCTTTGGGGGTTCAGACCTGGCGTACTGTAAAGCTGATTTGTGACTGCAATCCTACTGTTATAATTACAATTCTAATTGTATTGTAAAAAGAGAAAATACACTTAAACTTGAAAAAGCAAAATTAAAAATGTCAACAAGATGAATTAAATGTAAGTATATTACTGGAGAGCAAACGTTTTACAGAAGTAAATCTGCTTTCACACTGTATTTATTCTGTTAGGCTTTGATGGAGGGGGTTGGTGATCGAGGATGTTAGGGCAATGTAACATTTGTTTCTGCTCTGTTGTTGTCCTTGGCCTAACCTTGTTGCCATCGTAGTATCAAGTGAAAAAA